>JAWQEG010000424.1:40000-95000 GCA_033782935.1 Petrolisthes cinctipes | reverse complement strand
GGAAGAGGGAGAAGGAAGAAGAGAAAGAACCGAATGAAAGTGGAAGAGAGAGAAGGAAGAAGAAGCCACTGCCCCAACAGAATAAGAAAGAAATTGGTAAGAGCAAGGAGAACAAAATAGATAGTGTTTCTTGATGTTGTGCTTTCATTGGCTCTCCCTCTCTCTTCCTTCCCTCTCCCTTTCCTCTCTTTTCCTTCCCTCATTCCTTCCCTTCCGTCTCCACTCCCTCCTTCCCTCTCTTCCCTTCCCTTCCTTCCCTCCCTCCTTCCTTCCTTTCCTTCTCCCCTCCCTCTTTCCTTCCCTTCCTTCTCCCCTCCCTCCTTCCTTCCCTTCCGTCTCCTCTCCCTCTTTCCTTCCCTTCCGTCTCCCCTCCATCCTCCTCCACAGGCACGTCACTTTCTGTTAAGTGGACTGGCTTATTTAATTGGTGGTTTGCTCTCTTATTTTCTTTTCTCTTTCTCAGTCTCATCTCTGTCTGTCTGTGCTTTGTTCCTATAACTATATTCCCGTTTCATTTGCCCTCTATCTGTCTGTCTGCTCCACCTATCTCTTCTCTGTCTACCCACCTATCCATTAGTTCAGTCTCCTCTACTTCCACATTCATCACTCAATGTTGTCAACATGTGTATGAACCACCAGTTTCGAGCTGAACTACGCTCGTCGGTTGGGTATCAGTTTTTATTTATCTGTCCCTCAGCTACCTAGCTGGGTATGTCAGTAGCACAATGAGTATCTTCAAAACAACAACCGATGAGCATAATGTATTGTATGGGTCAGTCAACCAGGCCGACCAGCCATAGACTTCACTCCCGTCTTCACTCTACGATAAGAGAACTCACTGATACTTGTGGTGTAGTGTTGAAACCTGAACATTTTAAAATAATCAATAGTGTTAATGTGAATATATTAACATTAAAATTCCTTTGTATTGGAATGTTGTTCTATACCGGTATGTTGATTATCACGGCGTTTGCAGTAGACTTTCATTTAGTTTAATTGTTTAATTTGACTTGTCTAAATTTTTGCTCTTAACTTTGATAATTTCTCTATATTATAGTCACTGATGATGGCATTGTTGACTTGTGAAAGCATCTGATCCCACCAATAAAAAGGTTGTTGTAACGACTCTGATTCTTTTCATGCCGTCAAAGTTCACTTTGTAATGATAAATATACATTGTATTACCCTTGGTTGGAGCTGTCAAAAAACATCGTAAAAAATGCATTTGTCATAGTACCACTACCAATGTTTATAATGCTCTTAAAGTATTGGAATTTACAGTATCATTAATATCATCGACTCAGATTGATAAGCATGTTACAATGACTGACGTGGAGGGACGAGAGACTATTTTAGATTACGAGGTCTGATGGCGTTGTGGTATGCTGTGGAAACATTGTGATCAATCTGCACAATCGAGATATTTTACTTACATGCAATAATGATGCAGAACATGAAATATTAACGCCATAATGCATTGCTCTTCTCTGACCTATACTAAGCATTCATAGAGTGGACACCTGGCTGAGACTATAGCTACTGCCTCACAAACCGACAAAACTGTTACTGTATGAATGCATACTATTACTGTATAACAAAAAAATAATAGTAAAGGTCTTTCTATATCAGCAACCTGTTTTGGTGTGCAATAGATATATACCGTTGATGTATGTAGAAGTTAGTACAGCATTACTGCTTACAATCCCTGCTCAACCACAACACCACACCAGTCCCAAACCCCCCCTCCATCACCCCCCCCCCCTAAACTCTAGCTGGCATGTCGAAGCGGTTCACATTTTGAGGGGTACACGTACTACACACACTGACAACGCTGGAGTGGTGAACATGGAATTGGAGGAGATTGAACTGTAAGTACATCCATCTGTCTATCTCTTGTCATTGCTTCCAACCTTCTGTCTCCCTTTCCTCCTCCGTCGTTCAAGTGTTTTAAAGGCAAAGTACAGTGTTGGTAAATCTGGGGCAAATGATTCCTCCAAATCATTCCAAGCAATATCCCCACCATTATTTTCTGTAATCTGGTCCTGTATCCTAACATTAACAAACACTTTGGAGGAATCGAGGTGCTCTAATGTACAGTCGGCAACAGAAGTTCGTCTTGCTCAGCTCGAATGAGAGGAGCAGCCTGGTGATCTGGTAACATTGTATGAAAGTTGAAAAGTATGGTTTAATTGGCGAATGATTATTTGCCATTTAAAACCATATTTGTCGTCTCTCATACAGTGTTACCAGATCACCAGGCTCCTTTCACTAGACCTGAATGGGACGAATTCCTGCTGCCGACTGTACTTACCAAAAGTGTACTATCCCCTGATATATAGAACATCTTGGCCTTTATCATAATCATATCGTTTGTGTACTCTTATTTCTTTCCACTACTGTCCTGCTTCAGATTTATTTCGGGGTAGAACACACACCTGGACGATCTATCACGGCCAACCACCAGGCAAATTACACGGCGCGGTATTTGTAATCTTTTGCAATTGTTGTTGTGAGATTAGAGTGTAAGAAATGAAGTGGTCTCTCTAATTTGGTGACGGAGTGCCATTAACGCTTGATAATAGGGTAGTTAAGGAGCCTGTTATGTAGTCGGTGAATTATTGGGTGCGGGGAGGGGGATGTCGATTCCTTCAAACAGTGCCAAAACAAAAACCAGTAGAACCTCGACTTTATACTCAGGACATTGTGTTTTCTGCCACCATTTGGAGGGATCATCAGCCTCCACTAATTCGCTGAGTGTTTCGTGCTTCCCTTACATACCGTGATAGCGTATCAACCCAAATTTTTACTCTGCCAGAACTCACATTATACCAATTTATCTTGACCTCATAGAGACGGAATGCAGTACACACATCTTTGTATTGGTTGTCTCTGTAGAAATGGAGTGTTATATTTCTCGTATAAAAAGTCGTCGAAATAGTATTAGTGCAGTCACCAGTAATAGTTCTGGTAATATATAAGTTTATCAGCTGTTTGTTTGTTTTTATTTATACAAGGTAAAACAAAACACACACCGAGCAGGAGGGGTTCACACACACACACACACACACACACACACACACACACACACACACACACACACACACAGTTCATGATGCTCCGGAAATAAACAAGCTATTAATCAGTATCCATAGTCTGAGGTGTTTTAATATTTCACATCAGAATTGCACCCATAGTTTTTTTTTTTTTTTTTTTTTTTTTTTTTTACCTTGTGCACTATAACTGTCCCGGTACAGCCACAATCAAATATCCACCGACACTTTCCTTCCATCGTAGTAAATATCTTGGTAATAAAGAACAACACGTGTATGATATTGCAGCACCCCATAATAATAATTGAGGGGGTTGAGTTGATGTTAGGTGGTGTATGATTATATTTTGATATGATACTGATTTATTTGCACGATGGAAGGAAAGTGTCGGTGGTTATTTGATTGTGGCTGTACCTTACCCCTGCTGTTGGCATTCCTATTCACGGAAATTAGTGTTCATTGGTAATATACACATTAGCAGTTAGCGTCGACCAACTACAAAGCTCGTGGTTTGTTATTTGTAATCATTTGACTCTTGAGGTTGGCTGGGACGTTCTTGTCTTGTGTTACGTGCGGGATTAGAGGCGACAGTCCAGGAAACACGAGGAATGTGGACACTGAAAGAGGTATTCCTACTGACGGACGGTAGGATTAGAAGGGACAGTCCAAGAAACATGAGAAATATGAACCCTGACGGCGTAATAGTAATTGGCTTACTGTGTAGTGGATTTATGGCTGTGTTTGCAGACGCTAATCAAACCTAACTATTTTATGACTACATCACAGGGTCCCTTAAACGAATTATACACTTATTGGCTGAAAATATAGTCACGAGAGAGTGTTTGAGTTAAATGGGTATCGTATACTTTTGTTACATTGGAGTGCCTTGATATTCCTCCAAAGTATATCAGGAAATAACACCAATGAATAGGTATAATGGTATCCTGTTGCTTGGAATAAGTATGGAGGAATCAGTTGCTCCAGATTTACCAACAGCAACAACAACACTGTACTATATACCCCTTAAGGTGGAAGTGCAGTGTTGGTAAATCTGGAGCAACCGATTCCTCCAAACTATTCCAAGCAACAGAACACCATTATATTTGTTCATTTGGTCTTGTTTCCTGGCATACTTTGGAGGAATCATGGCACTCCAATGTAACAAAAGTGAATAATTATCCCCTTAAAGAAAGCACCATTCCACGTGGAGCCGTAATTGACAACGTTATTACTTGTGCCTTTGATCTGGTGTTAACTCAATTGGGCCAAGTTAGGTAGCCATGGTGCTCACTAACCTAACCTAATCTATAACCTACCCTAACCTGATTAAATTAACCTTACTAACATGGGCTAACCTGCTAACGAACACACACACACACAATTGCCTAACATGTGCTAACCTGCGAACGAACACACACACACACACACACACACACACACACACACAGCTAACTAACATGTGCTAACCTGCGAACACACAAAGGCACACACACAGCTACCTAACATGTGCTAACCTGCTAACACACACACACACACACACAGCTACCTAACATGTGCTAACCTGCGAACACACACACAGGCACACACACAGCTACCTAACATGTGCTAACCTGCTAACACACACACACACACAGCTACCTAACATGTGCTAACCTGCAAACACACACACAGCTACCTAACATGTGCTAACCTGCAAACACACACACACACACATAAATTGGTCTGCCATCCAACACAGGACAGGAAGGAACAGTAGCGTTATACACGTGCTTTTTTGTGATGAATTGTTCCTTCCTGTAACACATTTAGTCTCTCATTACCACCCCTACCCTACTCTTATATTGACTTTGATAATTATGTATAATTTTATATGATTATATTGACCTTGATAATTACCTTGTAGGGGGGGAGGGTATTGCCTGTAGTGATGTGGGCAATACTTTAAAGGTTCTGGCTCTCCTTCGGCCCCAGCCACTATCTTTCAGTTCTTCAATTGTCCCTCTTTTCTTTCTTTTTCCTTCCTGCTTGCTGTCTCACCTATCCATCACCTTCTTCTTACGATATATGACCTCGCTGTTGCGGATCCTAATTTCGATCAATCAATCCCTTGATAATTAAAGACCCTTAGTACTCGTGTTTACGAATTCTCTCTCTCTCTCTCTCTCTCTCTCTCTCTCTCTCTCTCTCTCTCTCTCTCTCTCTCTCTCTCTCTCTCTCTCATACCCCTACCCCTACCCCTCTCCCTCCCCCTCCCCTTTCCTTTCATTATGTGTGAGTTGCGACGCCCGATCTACCAGTCATCACAACAACAACACACACACACACACACACACACACACACACACACACACACACGAGGGAAGACAATAGCTGTTGCTCTACTTCCAAGCTTGTCATTAGCCGCCACTTGCAATTTCCCGGCAACTTTTCATTCAGCTTTACACTTTTCTTTCTTGCAACTTTTGCCATTTACTTTTTCACATTCCACCAAGAAGACTTTTTTATATTATAATTATACCTTATTAAAATTTATTTCACAGATTTTCAGTTTCATTAATTAAGATTCATTCATCTTTTTTTTTTTCTTTTTTTTACCGTTTCGAAACTGTTTAAAAATCCATGTGGGAGAAGAGAAATGTGTCCGTCCGTCCGTCCGTCCGTCTGTGTGTGTGTCAGAGGTGATGTGAACCGTGACGGGAGTGAGGTGGAGTGTAGGTGACAGTTGGGTTATCAAGGAATGGGGGTCTGTGTGTGTGTGTGGCTCAGGCAGACACACACACAGACACACACACACAGACACACACATAGACACAGACACACACATAGACACAGACACAGACACAGACACACGGACACACACAGACACAGACAGATAGACAGACACACACACACACAGACACAGACACAGACAGATAGACAGACAGAGACAAACACACACACACACACACACACCACACATACACAAACAGAAAAAACAGACACATACATTCATTCTAAACAAATACCTTCCCAAACCAATGATGGGATGGGATGGAATGGGGGTGGGAGGGTGAGTGTGTTCTATGGATGCCCTGTCGATGCTTACCTGGCATACCTGTGACTTATTACCCCAAAACAACCTCGTAAGGACCTACAGTATGGATTTGTTGTTGTTGGTGGTTGAGGTGGTGGGTGTTTAGTGTTAGTGGTGGTGGTGGTTGAGGTTGTGTTAGTGGTGGTGGTGTTAGTGGTGGTTGAGGTGGTGGTGGTGTTAGTGGTGGTCGTGTTAGTGGTGGTTAAGGTGGTGGTGGTGGTCGTGTTAGTGGTGGTTAAGGTGGTGGTTGTGACGTTAGTGTTAGTAGTGGTGATTGTGGTGATTGTGGTAGTGGTGTTTTCCTTAATGATAGCGTTGATGATAAGGATGAGGATGTTGGTGACTGTTGTGGTGGTGGTGGTGATGTTAATGCTGTTTGTGATGACGATTGGAGTGGTGTTAGTGGTGGGGATGTGATGAAATTGATGATTGTTTTTAATAGTGGTGTTCCTTGGTACGATACTCTTCTATCTTTGTATGTCTCTTTATATCTATTAATATAATTATTTTCCTCTCCCTCTGTTTGTATGAATGAATATGTAGTACAACCTCTAAGACAACTAATAATATCTTGAACAGCATGCCGATCCAGGTGAAAATATTGAATGGTCTGGTATGAAATGTGCCAGTGTCGCTTATATTCCACACGTGTCAGGTCCAGCAGCAGATTGAAGTCCACCAAGGAATTGCAAGCCAGAAACGTGAGGTACGGAATAAACTTATGGTTCGGTATAGAGTTTTATGTGTAAGGGTTGTACTGTACTATCGCCTCCTCCTGCTGGCAATATTCAGATGTGTGGATACGACAAGGCTTTTACTATACTCTCTCCAAGTCATATCAATCTCAATCATCAACACCACTCATATAACGTCTCTCTCTCTCTCTCTCTCTCTCTCTCTCTCTCTCTCTCTCTCTCTCTCTCTCTCTCTCTCTCTCTCTCTCTCTCTCTCTCTCTCTCTCTCTCTCACGCACACGCACACGCACACGCACACACACACGCCACATTAACCGAACCATCGGCTATGTAAACGACGGAAGCCCCCCTATGTGACACTGGCCCCCTATCACTATTATACATGACCCCACTGCACTCAGTCATGGTGTGTGTGTGTGTGTGTGTGTGTGTGTGTGTGTGTGTGTGTGTGCTGGCTTCGGATCACTGGCCAATCCATAGTCCATTGCAGTACTCGCTGTCCTACGGTCCCTTCTATATATATATATATATTTTTTTTTTTTGTATTTGTTTTAATTTTATTTTTATTTATTTTTAGCAAACAAATACGTAAATTTATTCCACTATTTACTATTTTACCCGTATGTGTATATGTATGATGATGATGATGATGATGACTGGAGGTGACGTACGAGAACTATGGATGGCAGGAATGATAATTGGGTGATGACAGTGAGAATGGTAGTCATAATGATGGTAATGACAGTGTGATGATAAATGATAATGGTGATGATTAATTAAAGCTTGTTATTGGGCTCTTTGGCTCTTTATCTGTGTGTGTGTGTGTGTGTGTGTGTGGATTAAAATGTATGTGTGTGTGTGCGTGTGTGTGTGGATTAAAATGTATATATGTGTGTGTGTGTGTGTGTGTGTGTGTGTGTGTGTGTGTGTGTGTGTGTGTGTGTGTGTGTGTGTGTGTGTGTGTGTGTGTGTGGATTAAAATGTGTGTGTGTGTTGATTAAAATGTGTGTTTGGATTAAAATGTGTGTGTCTGTGTGTGTGTGTATGTGTGTGTGTGGATTAAAATGTGTTTGTGTGGAAAAAAATGTATTGCCCTAAGATTTATTATGCATATACTACATAAAATTGTGAAACATCGTATGGTCGTTTGTACCAATTATATTATTTGCGCTCTAGTTTTACGTTCCCTACTTAAATATGTGCATAAAGTTTACTGTGCCTGTTTTTTCATGTTATATTTCGTCAACCTTAAGGACCCTGAGATCGTGTTTGAGACCTGGTGGTGGCTTCTGATTCCTCCTGACTATGCCACGAAACAAGATAATTCCATATAGGTGGTGTTTCGTGGCAATATTTGAAGGACTCATTTATCTCCAATTTTCTGACTACATCACAGGGTCCCTTAATTAATCAGACCCACATTTTTTTTTTTTTTTTTTTGCGGAGGACCTGATTTTTCCTTCAATCTTTTTTTCCTTATATATATATATTTTTGCTTTTCCTTCATTTTTCCTAGCTTCCTCCCTCCCTTCTTCCTGTCTTTCTGCTCCCTCCTTCCAATCTTTCTTTCCTTACTACAATCTTCTCTCCTTCATCCCTTATCTCTCATCCTTCCTTCCATCCATCCCTCCCACCTTCCCCCCCTCCCTCCTTCCTTCCTTCTGTCCGTCCTTCCTCATCCCTCCCTCCTTCCTTCCATCCCTCCCTCTCTCCTTCATCCCTCCCTCTCTCCTTCATCCCTTCGCTTTCCTCTTATCCCTCCCTCCTTCTGTCTCATCCCTTCTCTCTTCGCTTTTCTTTCATCCCTCCTCCTTCCTTTCCTCCCTTCCTCCCTCCTTCTGTTTCATTCCTTCTCTCTTCTCTATTATTTCCTCTCTCCCTCCTTCCTTTCATTCCTCCTTCCCTCATCTCTTCTCTTTCCTTTCATCCCTCCCTCCCTCCTTCTGTTTCATCCTTTCTCTTCTTTCCTCCCTCCCTCCTTCCTTCCTTACTTACATCCCTCCCTCCTTCCTACCTTCCTTACTTACTTACTTTTCTTCCAAGTAATTATACTAGTGACGGGCTCAAATTAATTAGGATCATTTTCTGCATAGATAATTATGGAGATCACAATTAATGGAAATCAGATACAGAGGGTGTGATGGAATATAATTGAGAAAGAGAGAGGGGTAGAGAGAGAGAGAGAGAAAGAGAGAGAGAGGGGGGGAAATAGATAAAAAGAGAGAGTGAGATAGAAAGAGAGAGTGAGAGATAAAGAGAGAGAGTGAGAGAGAGGGAAAGAGATAAAGAGAAAGTGAGATAGAGAGAGAAGTAGAGATAGAAAGAGAGAGGGAGAGAGATAGAAAGAGAGAGGGGGTGAAATAGAGATACGGAAAGAGATAGAAAGAGAGAGGGAGGAGAAAGATTAAAGGGCCAGTTAAAAAAGGAGGAGGAGGAGGAGGAGAAGTCGAAGAAGAAGAAGGTGGAGGAGATGGTGGAGATGTAGTATATAGCAACAGCATGGCAGTAAACAGCAGAGAAAAGTGCCAATTGAGAAATGGAGAGGAGGAGGAGATGGTGGAGATGTAGTATATAGCAACAGCATGGCAGTAAACAGCAGAGAAAAGTGCCAATTGAGAAATGGAGAGGAGGAGGAGATGGTGGAGATATAGTATATAACAACAGCATGGCAGTAAACAGCTGAGAAAAGTTCCAATTGAGAAATGGAGAAGAGGAGAAGGAGGTGGAGATATAGTACATAGCAACAGCATGGCAGTAAATAGTAGAGACGTGAAGAAGACTTGGTGAAATGAAAAGGAAATATAAAGTAGAGCAAAAGAGGTTACAATTTTAATTAAAGACAAGAAAGAGGCTGGTAAAGAAAAACAAAACAAAGTGAAGAAACAGCAAAGAAAATGTTGTAAGGTATAGAAAAAAAAAGTTTCAAAGACAAAATAGAAAGAGGCTGGCAAAGAAAAACAAAACAAAGTGAAGAAACAGCAAAGAAAATGTTGTAAGGTATAGAAAACTGACTTACAAATTGGATATAATAAAGTTACCCACGATAATTTAATGAAGTAGTTATATATATTTTTAACCTGATGAGAATATGTACCCACTCCCTCACTTTATTTCTTGTTGTTGTTTTTTTCGGTCATTGTAATGCAGTACACGACGAATTAAACCAAATATTTAGGCAACTAGAAAAACTCTGAATTATTCTTGAAAAATGTACATACATGCAGTAGTTCTGGTCATTGCTCCCTCCCTCTCTCCCCTTCTCTCTTTCTCCCCATATCCCTCTCTCCCCTTCTCTCTTTCTCCCCTTCTCCCTCTCTCCCCTTCTCTCTTTCTCCCCCTCCCCTTCTCCCTCTCTCCCCATATTCCTCTCTCCCCATATCCCTCACTCCCCTTATCCCTCGCTCCCCATATCCCTCTCTCTCCATATCCGTCTCTCCCCATATCCCTCTCTCCCCATATCACTCTCTTTCCCTCAACTTTTTCTCCTCCCCACCCTCTTTATCTCCCTCGATGTCCCCCTCCCCTCTTCCTCCCTTCTCCCCGTACAGGCCAGGGAGAGAAACAGACAGTCTCATCCCAAACTTGTTACAAGGAAGGTGGAAAATTTCTCCCTCCCTCCCTCAGTGTCAGTCCCTCTTTCCCACCCTCCTTCTCTACCTCCCTCCCTCCTCCTCCTCTACCTGTAATAACTTGCCTTCCCGTACCCAAATTCGTGACTTCTTTCTCGTACCGAAATTCGGATTCTTTCTCTCTACTTGAATATAATGTATATAATGTATATAATGTATATAATGTATATAATATATAATATATAATATATATATATATATATATATATATATATATATATATATATATATATATATATATATATATATATATATATATATATATATATATATATATATATATATATATACAATATATATATATATATATATATATCAGGGAGTTCATAAAGGCTCTTAATGCATTTTCAGGGAGTTTGCGTGTGTGTGTGTGTGTGTCCTGGGATGATCTGTTGTTGTAACGTGCTGTTATTGTTAGTGTTATTACTGCAATTGTCAAATGAAGGGAATAGTAGTAGTAGTAGTAGTAGTGGTTGTTGTGATTGATGTGATGGTAGTAATTGTTGTGATGGTGAAAGATGATTGTGGTGTCTCTTTAATGGTACATAGTAATTATAAATATGTAAGATGTTAGTGACAAGGATCATCACCATCATCACTTACACATCATCATCATCTCGTCAAGACAACTACTGTATGTTCCTGTTTTATTCTTTATATTTTCCACGTGGTGCCCAACAAACCATAGCATTATAATGAACCACACACATACACACACACTTACCTTTCTTTCTTCACTCCTAGCCTCCACCCCTCAACCCCTTTCCCTCACTCCCGTCTTCCTACCTCCCCTATTTTCCCTCCATCGTCCCTCCCTCCCTCCCTGAGAATGACAGTCTTTTGTGAGTCGTTTTGAGGTGGCGGGAGATAAGGGAGAATTATGAGTGGTAGTGAGAAAAAGTTATGAGAATGGTACGTCCAGTGATGCCTCCCTTCCTCCCTCACTCCCCTCCCTCCTGTTGGCTCTTCCTCCCTCCCTCCTTTCCTCCAGTTGTCTCCTCCTCCCTCCCTCAAGTTGTCTCCTCCTCTCTCCCTCCCTCCAGTTGTCTCTTCCTCCCTCCCTCCCTCAAGTTGTCTCCTCCTCTCTCCCATTCTCCCTAGTTGTCTCTTCCTCCTTCCCTCCCTCCAATTGTCTCCTCTTCCCTCCTTCAAGTTGTCTCCTCCTCTCCCATTCTCCCTAGTTGTCTCTTCCTCCCTCGCCTCCAGTTGTCTCCTCCTCTCCCTCCCCCTTCTTGCAGTCTTTTCTCTTCTTCTCCTACTCCCCACTCCTCCTTTTCAAAACTCTCACCATTCTTCTCCTACGAATTCATCTGCTTTCCTTCTCCCCGGTATGCACTAGTTTACAAAGCATAATAATATAACAGCTTGAAACGACCATCATGCTTGTTATTGTTTGAAAGTCCCCTGTAATCCTTAATCATCCCCTCTCTCTCCTCAACATCGTTATCTTTCCTTCATCCCTCCCTCTCCTCAATACCTTTATCTTTCCCTTCCTTCCTCCCTTCCTCTCCTCAACACCTTGCTGTTTCCCTTCCTCCCTCCCTTCTCCTCCCTCCTCTATTCTCTCTCCCACCTTTCTCCCTCCTTCCTCGATTCTCTCTCCCACCTTTCTCCCTCCCTCATCGACCCTCTCTTCCACCATCCTCCTTGTTTATTCTTTCTAACTATCTATTCTCCCTTTCTTCCACCTACTCGTACTCTCTTTTCTCCTCTCTAGCTCCTCACTTTTTAACTCTCTTTTCCTAACCCCTCAGTCTTTTCTCCCCCTTTCCTTTCCTTCTACTTGTTCCTCTGTTTCCCTCACACTTGCTCTCTTTCCTCGTCTTCATTTCATTCCCTCCCCCCACCCCACACTTCTCTCCCTCTTCTTCCATCTTATCTCACTGTCTCCTTCCTTCCCCATTCCCTCTTTTGTATTTTAGTCATATCTTACATACCTCCTATCAAAATATTTCATGTGACGGATGGTTTCTTATACAATATTCTATACAGTATGGAAATGGACATGCATAAATTTGTATCCATTTCTTTTATCTTTTTAATGTTTGATATGATTGTTTTGACTTGGTTTCCTTCCCCTTGTCGTTCTCTTCTGCCCTGCCTTCCTCCACTGTCCTCTCCCAGTAAGACAACCGGTTCCCTTTAAGGCCCTTGTATAATACACGATTCCCAGGCAGTCGAATCCCAAATAGACGGTTCCCAGTTTGCCAAGGCGATTCCCAGTAAGACGATTTATAAATACATGATTCCTAGTACTGATATTACCAGATAGATGATTCCTTGAACGGTGATTCCCCAAAGGATGATTTTTTAAGACATATATACTACTCTAAGTGATTCCCAGTTAGGATTCCAAAATATACGATAACCAGTATTACAATTGTACGGTAAAATAAATTATTCATCAGAACAGTTCAAGGATTCACAGCATAGCCTAATAAATGATTTTCCCAGTCATTGGTTTAAGCAGTAACTTTTCAATTTGAACCCTGAAGGAGAAGCTTTGCGCAGCGGCAGTATCGTAACCAATGAGGTACGAGGTGCAGCTATTACGCACTGGTTACCGTCAAGATTTGGGAAGTGTTTTACAAAGCACCTCGGTGACCTACCCCTCCACAGGAAGGGTAGGTATAAGTCTCACCCCGCCTCCAGGTGGTGACCTCAGGAGACACCTCCCTATTTTTTATCATTATTTTATTTCTATAGAGGCTGGAAGTGGCACTGAGACTCGCTCCATCATGGTAAGTAAATATTGAATTTATTTACTTAATTATTTATTCCCTGGTATTTCCAAGGTGTTGATAAGTTAATAAAGGACCCCCGTGGTGTAGATAAATGACGATAAATGGATAAATAAGGCGATAAATGATGAAATAACCGGTGAGTGGGAAAAATTATATAATTATTTTGTTATTACTGCCTTTATTTTGCATATTATTTATTTCCCTGACTATTCCAATGTGTTGATATGTGAATAAATGATCCCTATAGTGTAAATAAATGGTGATGAATGAATAAATAAGACGATAAATTATGAAATAAGACGATAAATGATACAGCCGGTGGTAAGGCCAATTCTTTCAATAAATATTGAATTACTGTTTTGTAGCAATGTTGCCAGATCCGGCTAGGTACCAGTATTTGGTATTTATTGAAAGAATTACCGATTTGTAACCTGATAAAAATACCCTTGAAAAAAATTAACACCTTAAGAAAATAACACATGAAAACAAAATACCACCTGAAAAAAATACCACCAAAAAAAAAAACTACCTCCACCCACAGGGAACTGTGTGGTGAAATTACAAGGACTGTCTTTCACCCCCACAGTTTATTGGCCCCTCCCCGCCAATGACTGTGGTCGTCAACCAAAAAATGAATAAATACATAATAATAATAATAATAATGATAATAATAAAAGAAATTACACCTGGAAAGAAATTCCACCGGAAAAGAAATTACACCTGAAAAGAAAAACACCTGATAAGAAATAACACCTGAAAAAGAAGTGACACCTGAAAAAGAAGTGACACCTGAAAAAGAAGTGACATCTGAAAAAAAATTACACCCGAAAAAGAAGTGACACCTGAAAAAAAATTACACCCGAAAAATATAACACCTAAAAAAATAACACCTGAAAAAAATAACACCAGAAAAGAATTAACACCAGAAGAAAATAACACTAGAAAAAATACACCAAAAAAAATTACACCTAAAAAAATACAACGTAAAGAAAATTACATCTTGAAAAAAAATAGTACATGAAAAAAATAACACCTGAAAAAAAGACACCTAAAAATAAAAATACCTCCATCCACAGGGAACTGTGTGGTGAAATTGCATGGACTGTCTTTCACCGTCACAGTTCAATGGCCCCTCCCCACCAATGACTGTGGTCGTCAACCAAAAAAATATAAATACATGAATAAAATAATATAATAATAATAAATATGATAATAAAAGAAATTCCACCTGAACAAAAAAAACATATGAAAAGAAATTACACCTGAAAAGAAATAACACCTGAAAAGAGATAACACCTGAAAACTAAATAACACAAAAAAATAGTACCGGAAAAGAAATTACACCTGAAAAGAAATTTCACTTGAAAAGTAATATTACCTGAAAAGAAATAGCACCAGAAACGAAAAAATATCTGAAAAGAAATAACTCCTAAAATTATATAACATCTGAAAAGAAATAACACCTGAAAAGAAATAACACCTGAAAAGAAATAACACCTGAAAAGAAATAACACCTGAAAAGAAATAACATCTGAAAAGAAATTACACCTGAAAAAGAAATAACACCTAAAATGAAATAACACCTGAAAAATACCCCAAAAAACAACACCTTAATAAAATACCACCTGAAAAAAATACACCTGTAAAAAATTACACCAGAAAAAAATATATCTGAAAGAAAATTAAACCTGGAAAAAAATAAAACATGAAAAAAATAACACCTGAAAAAATTGTCACCTGAAAGAAAAAAAGACGACCTCCATCCACAGGGAACTGTGTGGTGAAATTGCATGATAATAAAAGAAATTTCACCTGAAAAGAAATTGCATGGACTGTCTTTCATCGTCACAGTTCATTGGCCCCTCCCCGCCAATGACTGTGGTCATCGAAAAAAAAAATAAAATAAATAAACATTAATATAATAATAATAATGATAATAAAAAAATGCCACCTGATAAAATAGTACCTGAAAAAAATAACACCTGATAAAAATACCAGTTTAAAAAATACCACCTCAAAAAATACACCTGAAAAAAATTACACCTGAAAAAAATATACATGAAGGAATATTACACCTGGAAAAATATAATACATGAAACAAAATTACGCCTGGAAAAAAATAATACATGAAAAAAATAACACCTGAACAAAAATGTAACCTGAAAAAAAAAAAAAAATTACCTCCATCCACAGGGAACTGTGTGGTGAAATTGCATTGACTGTCTTTCACCATCACAGTTCATTGACCCCTCCCTGCCAATGACTGTGGTCATCAACCAAAATATAAATAAGTACATAATAATAATAATAATAATAATAGTAATAAAAGAAATTCCACCTGAAAACAAATTACACCTGCAAAGAAATTACACCTGAAAAGAAATAGCACCTGAAAAGAAATAACACCTGAAAAGAAATAGCACCTGAAAAGAAATAACACCTGAAAACGAAATAACACCGAGAGATTACACCTGAAAAGAAAAAAACACCTAAAAATGAAATACCACCTGAAAATGAAATTCCACCTGAAAAAGAAATACCACCTGAAAAAGAAATACCACCTGAAAAATAAATACCACCTGCAAAAATAACACCTGAAAAAGAAATAACCCATGAAAAAAAACACCTAAAAAAATACCACCTTAAAAAAATACACCTAAAAAAATTACAATTGGAAAAAATATACCTGAAAGAAAATTACACATAGAAAAAAATAATACATGAAAAAAAATGTCACCTTAAAAAAAAAGCAAGAAAAAAAAAAAAAAAAAAAAAAAAAAAAAAAAAAAAAAAGACGACCTCCATCCACAGGGAACTGTGTGGTGAAATTAAATGGACTATCTTTCACCGTCACAGTTCATTGGCCCCTCCCCGCCAATGACTGGTCGTAAACCAAAAAAATAAATAAGTACATAATAATAATAATAATAATAATAATAATAATAATAATAATGATAATAAAAGAACTTCCACCCGAAAAGATATTTCACCTGAAAAGAAATTACACCTGAAAAAATTACACCTGAAAAAAATATACATGAAAGAAAATTACACCTGGAAAAAAATACATGAAACAAAATTACACCTGGAAATAAATAATACATGAAACAAAATTACACCTGGAAAAAAAAATCCTTGAAAAAAATAACACCTGAACAAAAATGTTACCTGAAAAAAAAGATGACCTCCATCCACAGGGAACTGTGTGATGAAATTGCATTGACTGTCTTTCACCATCACAGTTCATTGGCCCCTCCCTACCAATGACTGTGGTCATCAACCAAAATATAAATAAGTACATAATTATAATAATAATAATATTAATAATAAAAGAAATTACACCTGAAAACAAATTACACCTGAAAACGAAATAAAACCTACAGAAATTACACCTGAAAAGAAAAAAACATCTGAAAAGAAATAACACCTGAAAAGAAATAACACCTGAAAATGAAATACCACCTGAGAAAGAAATACCACCTGAAAAAGAAATGCCATCTGAAAAAGAAATACCACCTGCAAAAATAACACCTGTAAATAAAATAACCCATGAAAAAAAAACTAAAAAAATACCACCTTAATAAAAATACCACCACAAAAAAATACACCTAAGAAAATTACAATTGAAAAAAATATTCCTGAAAGAAAATTACACATGGAAAAAAATAATACATGAAAAAAATGCCACCTGAAAAAAGCCACCTTAAAAAAAAAAAAAAAAAAAAAAAAAAGAAGGACGACCTCCATCCACAGGGTACTGTGTGGTGAAACTAAATAGACTGTCTTTCACCATCACAGTTCATTGGCCCCTTCCGCCAATGACTGTGGTCATAAATAAAAAAATAAATAAGTACATAATACTAATAAAAATTAAAATAATAATAATGATAAAAGATATTCCACCTGAAAAGAAATTACACCTGAAATGAAATTACACCTGAAAAGAAATTACACCTAAACAGAAATTACACCTGAAAAGAATTAACACCTGAAAAAGAAATAACACCAGAAAAAGAAATAACATGAACAAAAATAACACCTGAAAGAGAAATACCACGTGGAAAAATAACACCTGAAAAAGAAATACCACCTGGAAAAATAACACCTGAAAAAATAACACCTGAAAAAAATACCCCTGAAAAAAATACCCCTGAAAAAAATACCCCTGAAAAAAACACCTGAAAAAAAATACATCTAAAAAAATTTACATCTAAAAAAAATATACCTGAAAGAAAATTACACATGGAAAAAAATAATACATGAAAAAAACACCTGAAATAAAATACCACATAAAAAAAAGCCACCTGAAAAAGAAAAGAAAAAAAAAAGACGACCTCCATCCACAGGGATCTGTGTGGTGAAATTGCATGGACTGTCTTTCACCGTCACAGTTCATTGGCCCCTCCTCGCAAATGACTGTGGTCGTCAACCAAAAAAATAAATAAATACATAAATAAAATATAATAATAATAATAATGATTATAGAAGAATTTCCACCTGAAAAGGAATACGCCTGTAAAAGAAATAACACCTGAAAAGAAATAACACCTTAAAAGAAATAACACCTGTAAAGGAAATAACACCTGAAAAAGAAATACCAGCTGAAAAGGAAATACCAGCTGAAAAAGTAACACATGAAAAAAATACCCCTAAAAAAAAACACGTAAAAAAACACCTGACAAAAATACCACCTGAAAAAATATTACCTGAAAAAAAATCACCTAAAAAAATATCACCTAAAAAAATATCACCTAAACAAAATACATTTAAAAAAAATTACACCTGAAAAAAATATGCCTGAAAGAAAATTACACATGGCAAAAATATTACAAAAAAAAAACACCTGAAAAAATGCCACCTGAAAAAAAGCCACCTAAAAAAAAAAAAAAAAAAAATAACGACCTACATCCACAGGGAACTGTGTGGTAAAATTGCATGGACTGTCTTTCACCGTCACAGTTTAATGGCTCCTCCCCGCCAATGACTTTGGTCGTCAACCAAAAAATAAATAAGTACATAATAATAATAAAAAAAAAAATGAAAACAAAAATAATAATAGTAATAATAATAATGATAATAATAATGATAATAATAATAATAATAATAATAATAATAATAATAATAATGATAATAATGATAATAACAATAATAATTATAATAATAATAATAATTATTATAATGAATGAAATTACACCTGAAAAGAAATTAAACCTGAAAAGGAACTACACGTGAAAAGAAATAATACCTGAAAGGAATTTACACCTGAAAAGAAATAACACCTGAAAAGAATTTACACCTGAAAAGAAATAACACCTGACAAAAAGTAACAACTGCAAAAAAATAAAACCTGAAAAAGAAATAACACCTGAAAAAAAGTAAAAACTGTAAAATAAATAAAACCTGAAAAAGAAATAACACCTGAAAACAATACCACCTGAAAAAAATATCTCCTGATAAAAATATCACCTGAAAAAAAAATACATCTAAAAAAAATTACACCAGATAAAAATTATAAATGAAAAAAATAATACATGAAAAAAAATACCTGAAAAAAATGCAACCTGAAAAATAGCCACCTAAAAAAAAAAAAAAAAAAAAAAAAAAAAAGGATGACCTCCATCCTCAGGGAACTGTGTGGTGAAATTGCATGGACTGTCTTTCACCGTCACAGTTCATTGGCCCCTTCACGCCAATGACTGTGGTCGTCAACCAAAAAGTACATAATAATAATAATAATAATAATAATAATAAAAGATATTACACCTGAAAAGAAAATACTCCTGAAAAGAAGTTACACCTGAAAAGAAGTTACACCTGAAAAGAAATTACACCTGAAAATAAATAACATCTGAAAATAAATGCCACCAGAAAAGAAATAACACCTGAAAAGTAATAAAACCTGAAAATGAATTAACACCTGAAAAGTAATAAAACCTGAAAATGAAATAACACCTAAAAAAGAAATACCAGCTGAAAATGAAATAACACCTGAAAAAGAAATACCAGCTGAAAATGAAATAACATCTGAAAAAGAAATACCAGCTGAAAATGAAATAACACCTGAAAAAGAAATACCAGCTGAAAAAAAATAACACCTGAAAAAGAATTACCACCTGAAAAAGAAATACCAGCTGAAAAAGAAATACCAGCTGAAAATGAAATAACACCTGAAAAAGAAATACCAGCTGAAAAAGAAATACCACCTGGGAAAATAACATCTGAAAATATAACACCTGAAAAAATACCCCTAAAAAAACACCTAATAAGAAATACCACCTGAAAAAAATATCACCTGAAAAAATATCACCTGAAAAAAAATTACACCTGAAAAAATATACCTGAATGAATATTACACATGGAAAAAAATAATACATGAAAAAAACACCTGAAATAAAATACCACCTTTAAAAAAAAGCCACCTGAACAAAAAAGAAGAAAAAAGACGACCTCCATCCACAAGGGAATTGTGTGGTGAAATTGCATAGACTGTCTTTCACCGTCACAGTTCATTGGCCCCTCCCTGCCAATGGTCGTCAACCAAAAAATAAATAAGTACATAATAATAATAACAATAATAATAATAACAATAATAATAATAACAATAATAATAATAACAATAATATAAGAAATTCTACCTGAAAAGAAATTCCATCTGAAAGAAATTCCATCTGAAAAGAAATTCCACCTGAAAAGAAATTCCACCTGAAAAAGAAATACCAGCTGAAAAAGAAATAACACCTGGAAAAGTAACACCTGAAAAAATAACACTTGAAAAAATACACCTAAAAAAAACCCTGAAAAAATACCTCTAAAAAAAACACCTGAAAAAAATACCTCTAAAAAAACACCTGAAAAAAATACCCCTGAAAAAACAATTGAAAAAAGTACCACCTAAAAAAATATCACCTGAAAAAAATTACACCTGAGAAAAATACATCTAAAAAAAACTGCACCTGAAAATAATTACACCTGAAAAAAATATACCTGAAAGAAAATTTCACATGGAAAAAAATAATACATGAAAAAAAAACAGAAAAAAGGCTACCTGAAAAAAAGCCACTTAACAAAAAAAAAAAAAAGGACGACCTCCATCCACAAGGAACTGTGTGGTGAAATTGCATTGACTGTCTTTCACCGTCACAGTTCATTGGCCCCTCCCCGCCAATGACTGTGGTCGTCAACAAAAAAGTACATAAGTACATAATAATAATAATAATAATAATAATAATAAAAGATATTACACCTGAAAAGAAAATACTCCTGAAAAGAAGTTACACCTGAAAAGAAGTTACACCTGAAAAGAAAATACTCCTGTAAAGAAGTTACACCTGAAAAGAAATTACACCTGAAAAGAAATAACACCTGAAAAGAAATAACATCTGAAAATAAATGCCACCTAAAAAGAAATGCCACCTGAAAAGTAATAACACCTGAAAATTAAATAACACCTAAAAAGAAATACCAGCTGAAAATAAAATAACACCTGAAAAAGAAATACCAGCTGAAAATGAAATAACACCTGAAAAAGAAATACCAGCTGAAAATGAAATAACACCTGAAAAAGAAATACCAGCTGAAAAAGAAATACCAGCTGAAAAAGAAATACCAGCTGAAAAAGAAATACCACCTAGAAAAATATCACCTGAAAAAATACCCCTAAAAAACACCTAATAAAAAATACCACCTGAAAAAAATGTCACCTAAAAAAAATATCACCTGAAAAAATATACCTGAATGAAAATTACACATGGAAAAAAATAATACATGAAAAAAACACCTGAAATAAAATTCCACCTAAAAAAAAGCCACCTGAAAAAAGGAAAAGAAAAAAAAAAGACGACCTCCATCCACAGGGAACTGTGTGGTGAAATTGCATAGACTGTCTTTCACAATCACAGTTCATTGGCCCCTCCACGCCAATGACTGTGGTCGTCAACCAAAAAATAAATAAGTACATAATAATAATAATAATAACAATAATAATAATAACAATAATAATAATGATAATATAAGAAATTCCACCTGAAAAGAAATTCCATCTGAAAAGAAATTCCACCTGAAAACAAATTCCATCTGAAAACAAATAACGCCTGAAAAAGAAATAGCACCTGAAAAAGAAATAACGCCTGAAAAAGAAATAGCACCTGAAAAAGAAATAACGCCTGAAAAAGAAATAACACCTGAAAATGAAATACCAGATGGAAAAATAACACCTGAAAAAATTACCACCTGAAAAAAAATATTACCTGAAAAAAAATACATATAAAAAAATTACACCGAAAAAAAATACATATAAAAAAATTACACCGAAAAAAATATACCTGAAAGAAAATAATACATGACAAAAAAAACATGAAAAAAACATCGGAAATAAAATATCACCTAAAAAAAAAAAGCCACCTGAAAAAAAAAAAAAAAAAAAAGGAAAACATAAAAAGACGACCTCCATCCACTGGGAACTGTGTGGTGAAATTGCATAGACTATCTTTCACCATCACAGTTCATTGGCCCCTTCCGGCCAATGACTGTTGTCGTCAACCAAAAAATAAATAAATACATAAATAAAATAATATAATAATAATAATGATAATAAAAAAATTCCACCTGAAAAGAAATAACACCTGAAAAAGAAATACCACATGAAAAAGAAATATCACCTGGAAAAATAACACCTGGAAAAATAACACCAGGAAAAATAACACCTGAAAAAAATAACACCTGAAAAATATACCCCTGAAAAAAATACCCCTGAAAAAAACACCTAAAAAAAAAACTGAAAAAAATACCACGTGAAAAAAATCACCTGAAAAAAAAATACATTTAAAAAAATTACACCTGAAAGAAAATTACACAGGAAAAAAAAATAATACATAAAAAAAACACCTGAAAAAAAGCCACTTGAAAACAAAAACAAAACCAACATCCACAGTGAACTGTGTCATGAAATTGCATGGATTGTCTTTCACTGTCACAGTTCATTGGCCCCTCCCCGCCAATGACTGTGGTCGTCAACAAGAAAATAAATCAGTTCATAATAATAATAATAATAATAAAAGAAATTACACCTAAAAAGAACTTACACCTGAAAAAGAAATAACACCTGAAAAAGAAATAACACCTGAAAAAGAAATAACACCTGAAAAAGAAATAACACCTGAAAAAGAAATAACACCTGAAAAAGAAATAACACCTAAAAACAAATACCACTTGAAAAAAATATCACCTGAAAAAAAATACATCTAAAAAAAATATGCCTGAAAGAAAATTACACATGGAAAAAAATAATACATGAGAAAAACACCTGAAAGAAAATGCCACCTGAAAAAAGAAAAGAAAAAAAAAGACGACCTCCATCCACAGGGAACTGTGTGGTGAAATTGCATGGACTGTCTTTCACCATCACAGTTCATTGGCCCCTCCCCGCCAATGACTGTGGTCGTCAACCAAAAAATAAATAAATACATAAATAAAATAATGTAATAATAATAATGATAATAAAAGAAATTCCACCTGAAAAGAAATTCCACCTGAAAAGAAATTCCACCTGAAAAGAAATTCCACCTGAAGAGAAATTCCACCTGAAGAGAAATTCCACCTGAAAAGAAATTCCACCTGAAGAGAAATTCCACCTGAAAAGAAATTCCACCTGAAAAGAAATTCCAACTGAACAGAAATTCCAACTGAAAAGAAATAACACCTGAAAAGAAATTACACCTGAAAAGAAATAACACCTAAAAATAAATATCACCTGAAAAGAAATAACACCTAAAAAGAAATATCACCTGAATAGAAATAACACCTGAAAAAGTAATACTACCTGAAAAGAAATAACACCTGAAAAAGTAATACTACCTGAAAAGAAATAACACCTGAAAAAGTAATACTACCTGAAAAAAAATAACACCTGAAAAAGAAATAACACATGTAAAAGAAATACCACCTGGAAAAATATCACTTGAAAAAAATACCCCTAAAAAACACCTAAAGAACACCTGAAAAATAATTACACCTGAAAAAAATATACCTGAAAGAAAATTACACATGGAAAAAATTATACATAAAAAAGCACCTGAAAAAAATGCCACCTGAAAAGAAAACCACCTGAAAAAAATGCCACCTGAAAAGAAAGCCACCTGAAAAAAATGCCACCTGAAAAAAATGCCACCTGAAAAAAATGCCACCTGAAAAAAATGCCACATGAAAAGAAAGCCACCTGAAAAAAATGCCACCTGAAAAGAAAGCCACCTGAAAAAAATGCCACCCAAAAAGAAAGCCACCTGAAAAAAATGCCACCTGGAAAGAAAGCCACCTGAAAAGAAAGCCACCTGAAAAAAATGCCACCTGAAAAAAATGCAACCTGAGGAGAAAGCCACCTAAGAAAATGCCACCTGAAAATAAAGCCACTTGAAAAAATGCCACCTGAAAAGAAAGCCACCTGAAAAGAAAGCCATCTGAAAGAAAAAAAAGACGACCTCCATCCACAGGGAACTGTGTGGTGAAATTGCATGGACTGTCTTTCACCGTCACAGTTCATTGGCCCCTCCCCGCCAATGACTGTGGTCATCAAACAAAAAATAGATAAGTACATAATAATAATAAAAATAATGATAATAAAAGAAATTCCACCTGAAAAAGAAATTCCACCAGAAAAAGAAATTCCACCTGAAAAAGAAATTCCACCTGAAAAAGAAATTCCACCTGAAAAAGAAATTCCACCTGAAAAAGAAATTCCACCTGAAAAAGAAATTCCACCTGAAAAAGAAATTCCACCTGAAAAAGAAATTCCACCTGAAAAAGAAATTCCACCTGAAAAAGAAATTCCACCTGAAAAAGAAATTCCACCTGAAAAAGAAATTGCACCTGAAAAAGAAATTGCACCTGAAAAAGAAATTGCACCTGAAAAAGAAATTGCACCTGAAAAAGAAATTGCACCTGAAAAAGAAATTCCACCTGAAAAAGAAATTCCACCTGAAAAAGAAATTCCACCTGAAAAAGAAATTCCACCTGAAAAAGAAATTCCACCTGAAAAAGAAATTCCACCTGAAAAAGAAATTCCACCTGAAAAAGAAATTCCACCTGAAAAAGAAATTCCACCTGAAAAAGAAATTCCACCTGAAAAAGAAATTCCACCTGAAAAAGAAATTCCACCTGAAAAAAAAACACCTGAATAAAATACCATCTGAAAAAAATATCACATGAAAAAAGATGCATACAAAAAAACTTACACTTGAAACTAAATTACACCTGAAAAAAATATACCTGAAAGAAAATTACACATTGAAAAAAGTAATACATGAATAAAATACCACCTGAAAAAAGTCACATAAAAAAAAGGACAACCTCCATCCACAGGGAACTGTGTGGTGAAATTGCATGAACTGTCTTTCACTGTCACAGTTCATTGGCCCCTCCCCGCCAATGACTGTGGTCGTCAACCAGAAAATAAATAAGTTCATAATAATAATAATAATAATAATAAAAGAAGTTCCACCTGAAAAAGAAGTTCCACCTGAAAAAGAAGTTCCACCTGAAAAAGAAGTTCCACCTGAAAAAGAAGTTCCATCTGAAAAAAAGTTCCACCTGAAAAAGTAGTTCCACCTGAAAAAGAAGTTCCACCTGAAAAAGAAATTCCACCTGAAAAAGAAGTTCCACCTGAAAAAGAAATTCCACCTGAAAAAGAAATTCCACCTGAAAAAGAAATTCCACCTGAAAAAGAAATTCCACCTGAAAAAGAAATTCCACCTGAAAAAGAAATTCCACCTGAAAAAGAAATTCCACCTGAAAAAGAAATTCCACCTGAAAAAGAAATTCCACCTGAAAAAGAAATTCCACCTGAAAAAGAAATTCCACCTGAAAAAGAAATTCCACCTGAAAAAGAAATTCCACCTGAAAAAGAAATTCCACCTGAAAAAGAAATTGCACCTGAAAAAGAAATTGCACCTGAAAAAGAAATTGCACCTGAAAAAGAAATTGCACCTGAAAAAGAAATTGCACCTGAAAAAGAAATTGCACCTGAAAAAGAAATTGCACCTGAAAAAGAAATTGCACCTGAAAAAGAAATTGCACCTGAAAAAGAAATTCCACCTGAAAAAGAAATTCCACCTGAAAAAGAAATTCCACCTGAAAAAGAAATTCCACCTGAAAAAGAAATTCCACCTGAAAAAGAAGTTCCACCTGAAAAAGAAATTCCACCTGAAAAAGAAATTCCACCTGAAAAAGAAATTCCACCTGAAAAAGAAATTGCACCTGAAAAAGAAATTGCACCTGAAAAAGAAATTCCACCTGAAAAAGAAATTCCACCTGAAAAAGAAATTGCACCTGAAAAAGAAATTGCACCTGAAAAAGAAATTGCACCTGAAAAAGAAATTGCACCTGAAAAAGAAATTGCACCTGAAAAAGAAATTGCACCTGAAAAAGAAATTGCACCTGAAAAAGAAATTCCACCTGAAAAAGAAATTGCACCTGAAAAAGAAATTGCACCTGAAAAAGAAATTGCACCTGAAAAAGAAATTGCACCTGAAAAAGAAATTGCACCTGAAAAAGAAATTCCACCTGAAAAAGAAATTCCACCTGAAAAAGAAATTCCACCTGAAAAAGAAATTCCACCTGAAAAAGAAATTCCACCTGAAAAAGAAATTCCACCTGAAAAAGAAATTCCACCTGAAAAAGAAATTCCCCTAAAAAAAATATCACCTGAAAAAAATATCACCTGAAAAAAATACCACCTGAAAAAAATATCACCTGAAAAAAATATCACCTGAAAAAAGATGCATATAAAAAAACTTACACTTGAAACTAAATTACACCTGAAAAAAATATACCTGAAAGAAAATTACACATTGAAAAAAGTAATACATGAAAAAAATACCACCTGAAAAAAGCCACATAAAAAAAATACCACCTAAAAAAAGCCACATAAAAAAAAAGGACGACCTCCATCCACAGGGAACTGTGTGGTGAAATTGCATGAACTGTCTTTCACTGTCACAGTTCAATGGCCCCTCCCCGCCAATGACTGTGGTCGTCAACCAGAAAATAAATAAGTTCATAATAATAATAATAATAATAATAAAAGAAATTCCACCTGAAAAAGAAATTCCACCTGAAAAAGAAATTCCACCTGAAAAAGAAATTCCACCTGAAAAAGAAATTCCACCTGAAAAAGAAATTCCACCTGAAAAAGAAATTCCACCTGAAAAAGAAATTCCACCTGAAAAAGAAATTCCACCTGAAAAAGAAATTCCACCTGAAAAAGAAATTCCACCTGAAAAAGAAATTGCACCTGAAAAAGAAATTCCACCTGAAAAAGAAATTCCACCTGAAAAAGAAATTCCACCTGAAAAAGAAATTCCACCTGAAAAAGAAATTCCACCTGAAAAAGAAATTCCACCTGAAAAAGAAATTCCACCTGAAAAAGAAATTCCACCTGAAAAAGAAATTCCACCTGAAAAAGAAATTCCACCTGAAAAAGAAATTCCCCTAAACAAAATATCACCTGAAAAAAATATCACCTGAAAAAAATACCACCTGAAAAAAATATCACCTGAAAAAAATACCACCTGAAAAAAATATCACCTGAAAAAAATATCACCTGAAAAAAGATGCATATAAAAAAACTTACACTTGAAACTAAATTACACCTAAAAAAAATATACCTGAAAGAAAATTACACATTGAAAAAAGTAATACATGAAAAAAATACCACCTGAAAAAAGCCACATAAAAAAAATACCACCTAAAAAAAGCCACATAAAAAAAATACCACCTAAAAAAAGCCACATAAAAAAAAAGGACGACCTCCATCCACAGGGAACTGTGTGGTGAAATTGCATGAACTGTCTTTCACTGTTACAGTTCAATGGCCCCTCCCCGCCAATGACTGTGGTCGTCAACCAGAAAATAAATAAGTTCATAATAATAATAATAATAATAATAAAAGAAATTCCACCTGAAAAAGAAATTCCACCTGAAAAAGAAATTCCACCTGAAAAAGAAATTCCACCTGAAAAAGAAATTCCACCTGAAAAAGAAATTCGACCTGAAAAAGAAATTCCACCTGAAAAAGAAATTCCACCTGAAAAAGAAATTCCACCTGAAAAAGAAATTCCACCTGAAAAAGAAATTCCACCTGAAAAAGAAATTCCACCTGAAAAAGAAATTCCACCTGAAAAAGAAATTCCACCTGAAAAAAAAACACCTGAATAAAATACCATCTGAAAAAAATATCACATGAAAAAAGATGCATACAAAAAAACTTACACTTGAAACTAAATTACACCTGAAAAAAATATACCTGAAAGAAAATTACACATTGAAAAAAGTAATACATGAATAAAATACCACCTGAAAAAAGCCACATAAAAAAAAAGGACAACCTCCATCCACAGGGAACTGTGTGGTGAAATTGCATGAACTGTCTTTCACTGTCACAGTTCATTGGCCCCTCCCCGCCAATGACTGTGGTCGTCAACCAGAAAATAAATAAGTTCATAATAATAATAATAATAATAATAAAAGAAGTTCCACCTGAAAAAGAAGTTCCACCTGAAAAAGAAGTTCCACCTGAAAAAGAAGTTCCACCTGAAAAAGAAGTTCCACCTGAAAAAGAAGTTCCACCTGAAAAAGAAGTTCCACCTGAAAAAAAGTTCCACCTGAAAAAGTAGTTCCACCTGAAAAAGAAGTTCCACCTGAAAAAGAAATTCCACCTGAAAAAGAAGTTCCACCTGAAAAAGAAATTCCACCTGAAAAAGAAGTTCCACCTGAAAAAGAAGTTCCACCTGAAAAAGAAATTCCACCTGAAAAAGAAATTCCACCTGAAAAAGAAATTCCACCTGAAAAAGAAATTCCACCTGAAAAAGAAATTCCACCTGAAAAAGAAATTCCACCTGAAAAAGAAATTCCACCTGAAAAAGAAATTCCACCTGAAAAAGAAATTCCACCTGAAAAAGAAATTCCACCTGAAAAAGAAATTCCACCTGAAAAAGAAATTCCACCTGAAAAAGAAATTCCACCTGAAAAAGAAATTCCACCTGAAAAAGAAATTGCACCTGAAAAAGAAATTCCACCTGAAAAAGAAATTCCACCTGAAAAAGAAATTCCACCTGAAAAAGAAATTCCACCTGAAAAAGAAATTCCACCTGAAAAAGAAATTCCACCTGAAAAAGAAATTCCACCTGAAAAAGAAATTCCACCTGAAAAAGAAATTCCACCTGAAAAAGAAATTGCACCTGAAAAAGAAATTCCACCTGAAAAAGAAATTCCACCTGAAAAAGAAATTCCACCTGAAAAAGAAATTCCACCTGAAAAAGAAATTCCACCTGAAAAAGAAATTCCACCTGAAAAAGAAATTCCACCTGAAAAAGAAATTTCACCTGAAAAAGAAATTCCACCTGAAAAAGAAATTCCACCTGAAAAAGAAATTCCACCTGAAAAAGAAATTCCACCTGAAAAAGAAATTCCACCTGAAAAAGAAATTCCACCTGAAAAAGAAATTCCACCTGAAAAAAAAACACCTGAATAAAATACCATCTGAAAAAAATATCACATGAAAAAAGATGCATACAAAAAAACTTACACTTGAAACTAAATTACACCTGAAAAAAATATACCTGAAAGAAAATTACACATTGAAAAAAGTAATACATGAATAAAATACCACCTGAAAAAAGCCACATAAAAAAAAAGGACAACCTCCATCCACAGGGAACTGTGTGGTGAAATTGCATGAACTGTCTTTCACTGTCACAGTTCATTGGCCCCTCCCCGCCAATGACTGTGGTCGTCAACCAGAAAATAAATAAGTTCATAATAATAATAATAATAATAATAATAAAAGAAGTTCCACCTGAAAAAGAAGTTCCACCTGAAAAAGAAGTTCCACCTGAAAAAGAAGTTCCACCTGAAAAAAAGTTTCACCTGAAAAAGTAGTTCCACCTGAAAAAGAAGTTCCACCTGAAAAAGAAATTCCACCTGAAAAAGAAATTCCACCTGAAAAAGAAATTCCACCTGAAAAAGAAATTCCACCTGAAAAAGAAATTCCACCTGAAAAAGAAATTCCACCTGAAAAAGAAATTCCACCTGAAAAAGAAATTCCACCTGAAAAAGAAATTCCACCTGAAAAAGAAATTCCACCTGAAAAAGAAATTCCACCTGAAAAAGAAATTGCACCTGAAAAAGAAATTCCACCTGAAAAAGAAATTCCACCTGAAAAAGAAATTCCACCTGAAAAAGAAATTCCACCTGAAAAAGAAATTCCACCTGAAAAAGAAATTCCACCTGAAAAAGAAATTCCACCTGAAAAAGAAATTCCACCTGAAAAAGAAATTCCACCTGAAAAAGAAATTCCACCTGAAAAAGAAATTCCCCTAAACAAAATATCACCTGAAAAAAATATCACCTGAAAAAAATACCACCTGAAAAAAATATCACCTGAAAAAAATACCACCTGAAAAAAATATCACCTGAAAAAAATATCACCTGAAAAAAGATGCATATAAAAAAACTTACACTTGAAACTAAATTACACCTAAAAAAAATATACCTGAAAGAAAATTACACATTGAAAAAAGTAATACATGAAAAAAATACCACCTGAAAAAAGCCACATAAAAAAAATACCACCTAAAAAAAGCCACATAAAAAAAATACCACCTAAAAAAAGCCACATAAAAAAAAAGGACGACCTCCATCCACAGGGAACTGTGTGGTGAAATTGCATGAACTGTCTTTCACTGTTACAGTTCAATGGCCCCTCCCCGCCAATGACTGTGGTCGTCAACCAGAAAATAAATAAGTTCATAATAATAATAATAATAATAATAAAAGAAATTCCACCTGAAAAAGAAATTCCACCTGAAAAAGAAATTCCACCTGAAAAAGAAATTCCACCTGAAAAAGAAATTCCACCTGAAAAAGAAATTCGACCTGAAAAAGAAATTCCACCTGAAAAAGAAATTCCACCTGAAAAAGAAATTCCACCTGAAAAAGAAATTCCACCTGAAAAAGAAATTCCACCTGAAAAAGAAATTCCACCTGAAAAAGAAATTCCACCTGAAAAAGAAATTCCACCTGAAAAAAAAACACCTGAATAAAATACCATCTGAAAAAAATATCACATGAAAAAAGATGCATACAAAAAAACTTACACTTGAAACTAAATTACACCTGAAAAAAATATACCTGAAAGAAAATTACACATTGAAAAAAGTAATACATGAATAAAATACCACCTGAAAAAAGCCACATAAAAAAAAAGGACAACCTCCATCCACAGGGAACTGTGTGGTGAAATTGCATGAACTGTCTTTCACTGTCACAGTTCATTGGCCCCTCCCCGCCAATGACTGTGGTCGTCAACCAGAAAATAAATAAGTTCATAATAATAATAATAATAATAATAAAAGAAGTTCCACCTGAAAAAGAAGTTCCACCTGAAAAAGAAGTTCCACCTGAAAAAGAAGTTCCACCTGAAAAAGAAGTTCCACCTGAAAAAGAAGTTCCACCTGAAAAAGAAGTTCCACCTGAAAAAAAGTTCCACCTGAAAAAGTAGTTCCACCTGAAAAAGAAGTTCCACCTGAAAAAGAAATTCCACCTGAAAAAGAAGTTCCACCTGAAAAAGAAATTCCACCTGAAAAAGAAGTTCCACCTGAAAAAGAAGTTCCACCTGAAAAAGAAATTCCACCTGAAAAAGAAATTCCACCTGAAAAAGAAATTCCACCTGAAAAAGAAATTCCACCTGAAAAAGAAATTCCACCTGAAAAAGAAATTCCACCTGAAAAAGAAATTCCACCTGAAAAAGAAATTCCACCTGAAAAAGAAATTCCACCTGAAAAAGAAATTCCACCTGAAAAAGAAATTCCACCTGAAAAAGAAATTCCACCTGAAAAAGAAATTGCACCTGAAAAAGAAATTCCACCTGAAAAAGAAATTCCACCTGAAAAAGAAATTCCACCTGAAAAAGAAATTCCACCTGAAAAAGAAATTCCACCTGAAAAAGAAATTCCACCTGAAAAAGAAATTCCACCTGAAAAAGAAATTCCACCTGAAAAAGAAATTCCACCTGAAAAAGAAATTGCACCTGAAAAAGAAATTCCACCTGAAAAAGAAATTCCACCTGAAAAAGAAATTCCACCTGAAAAAGAAATTCCACCTGAAAAAGAAATTCCACCTGAAAAAGAAATTCCACCTGAAAAAGAAATTCCACCTGAAAAAGAAATTTCACCTGAAAAAGAAATTCCACCTGAAAAAGAAATTCCACCTGAAAAAGAAATTCCACCTGAAAAAGAAATTCCACCTGAAAAAGAAATTCCACCTGAAAAAGAAATTCCACCTGAAAAAGAAATTCCACCTGAAAAAAAAACACCTGAATAAAATACCATCTGAAAAAAATATCACATGAAAAAAGATGCATACAAAAAAACTTACACTTGAAACTAAATTACACCTGAAAAAAATATACCTGAAAGAAAATTACACATTGAAAAAAGTAATACATGAATAAAATACCACCTGAAAAAAGCCACATAAAAAAAAAGGACAACCTCCATCCACAGGGAACTGTGTGGTGAAATTGCATGAACTGTCTTTCACTGTCACAGTTCATTGGCCCCTCCCCGCCAATGACTGTGGTCGTCAACCAGAAAATAAATAAGTTCATAATAATAATAATAATAATAATAATAAAAGAAGTTCCACCTGAAAAAGAAGTTCCACCTGAAAAAGAAGTTCCACCTGAAAAAGAAGTTCCACCTGAAAAAAAGTTTCACCTGAAAAAGTAGTTCCACCTGAAAAAGAAGTTCCACCTGAAAAAGAAATTCCACCTGAAAAAGAAATTCCACCTGAAAAAGAAATTCCACCTGAAAAAGAAATTCCACCTGAAAAAGAAATTCCACCTGAAAAAGAAATTCCACCTGAAAAAGAAATTCCACCTGAAAAAGAAATTCCACCTGAAAAAGAAATTCCACCTGAAAAAGAAATTCCACCTGAAAAAGAAATTCCACCTGAAAAAGAAATTCCACCTGAAAAAGAAATTCCACCTGAAAAAGAAATTCCACCTGAAAAAGAAATTCCACCTGAAAAAGAAATTCCACCTGAAAAAGAAATTCCACCTGAAAAAAAAACACCTGAATAAAATACCATCTGAAAAAAATATCACATGAAAAAAGATTCATACAAAAAAACTTACACTTGAAACTAAATTACACCTGAAAAAAATATACCTGAAAGAAAATTACACATTGAAAAAAGTAATACATGAATAAAATACCACCTGAAAAAAGCCACATAAAAAAAAAGGACAACCTCCATCCACAGGGAACTGTGTGGTGAAATTGCATGAACTGTCTTTCACTGTCACAGTTCATTGGCCCCTCCCCGCCAATGACTGTGGTCGTCAACCAGAAAATAAATAAGTTCATAATAATAATAATAATAATAATAAAAGAAGTTCCACCTGAAAAAGAAGTTCCACCTGAAAAAGAAGTTCCACCTGAAAAAGAAGTTCCACCTGAAAAAGAAGTTCCACCTGAAAAAGAAGTTCCACCTGAAAAAAAGTTCCACCTGAAAAAGTAGTTCCACCTGAAAAAGAAGTTCCACCTGAAAAAGAAATTCCACCTGAAAAAGAAGTTCCACCTGAAAAAGAAATTCCACCTGAAAAAGAAGTTCCACCTGAAAAAGAAATTCCACCTGAAAAAGAAGTTCCACCTGAAAAAGAAATTCCACCTGAAAAAGAAATTCCACCTGAAAAAGAAATTCCACCTGAAAAAGAAATTCCACCTGAAAAAGAAATTCCACCTGAAAAAGAAATTCCACCTGAAAAAGAAATTCCACCTGAAAAAGAAATTGCACCTGAAAAAGAAATTCCACCTGAAAAAGAAATTCCACCTGAAAAAGAAATTCCACCTGAAAAAGAAATTCCACCTGAAAAAGAAATTCCACCTGAAAAAGAAATTCCACCTGAAAAAGAAATTCCACCTGAAAAAGAAATTCCACCTGAAAAAGAAATTCCACCTGAAAAAGAAATTCCACCTGAAAAAGAAATTCCACCTGAAAAAGAAATTCCACCTGAAAAAGAAATTCCACCTGAAAAAGAAATTCCACCTGAAAAAGAAATTCCACCTGAAAAAGAAATTGCACCTGAAAAAGAAATTGCACCTGAAAAAGAAATTCCACCTGAAAAAGAAATTCCACCTGAAAAAGAAATTCCACCTGAAAAAGAAATTCCACCTGAAAAAGAAATTCCACCTGAAAAAGAAATTCCACCTGAAAAAGAAATTCCACCTGAAAAAGAAATTCCACCTGAAAAAGAAATTCCACCTGAAAAAGAAATTCCACCTGAAAAAGAAATTCCACCTGAAAAAGAAATTCCACCTGAAAAAGAAATTCCACCTGAAAAAGAAATTCCCCTAAAAAAAATATCACCTGAAAAAAATATCACCTGAAAAAAATACCACCTGAAAAAAATATCACCTGAAAAAAATATCACCTGAAAAAAGATGCATATAAAAAAACTTACACTTGAAACTAAAATACACCTAAAAAAAATATACCTGAAAGAAAATTACACATTGAAAAAAGTAATACATGAAAAAAATACCACCTGAAAAAAGCCACATAAAAAAAATACCACCTAAAAAAAGCCACATAAAAAAAAAGGACGACCTCCATCCACAGGGAACTGTGTGGTGAAATTGCATGAACTGTCTTTCACTGTCACAGTTCAATGGCCCCTCCCCGCCAATGACTGTGGTCGTCAACCAGAAAATAAATAAGTTCATAATAATAATAATAATAAAAGAAATTCCACCTGAAAAAGAAATTCCACCTGAAAAAGAAATTCCACCTGAAAAAGAAATTCCACCTGAAAAAGAAATTCCACCTGAAAAAGAAATTCCACCTGAAAAAGAAATTCCACTTGAAAAAGAAATTCCACCTGAAAAAGAAATTCCACCTGAAAAAGAAATTCCACCTGAAAAAGAAATTCCACCTGAAAAAGAAATTCCACCTGAAAAAGAAATTCCACCTGAAAAAAAAACACCTGAATAAAATACCATCTGAAAAAAATATCACATGAAAAAAGATGCATACAAAAAAACTTACACTTGAAACTAAATTACACCTGAAAAAAATATACCTGAAAGAAAATTACACATTGAAAAAAGTAATACATGAATAAAATACCACCTGAAAAAAGCAACATAAAGAAAAAGGACAACCTCCATCCACAGGGAACTGTGTGGTGAAATTGCATGAACTGTCTTTCACTGTCACAGTTCATTGGCCCCTCCCCGCCAATGACTGTGGTCGTCAACCAGAAAATAAATAAGTTCATAATAATAATAATAATAATAATAAAAGAAGTTCCACCTGAAAAAGAAATTCCACCTGAAAAAGAAGTTCCACCTGAAAAAGAAGTTCCACCTGAAAAAGAAGTTCCACCTGAAAAAGAAGTTCCACCTGAAAAAAAGTTTCACCTGAAAAAGAAGTTCCACCTGAAAAAGAAGTTCCACCTGAAAAAGAAGTTCCACCTGAAAAAGAAGTTCCACCTGAAAAAGAAGTTCCACCTGAAAAAGAAATTCCACCTGAAAAAGAAATTCCACCTGAAAAAGAAATTCCACCTGAAAAAGAAATTCCACCTGAAAAAGAAATTGCACCTGAAAAAGAAATTCCACCTGAAAAAGAAATTCCACCTGAAAAAGAAATTGCACCTGAAAAAGAAATTGCACCTGAAAAAGAAATTCCACCTGAAAAAGAAATTCCACCTGAAAAAGAAATTCCACCTGAAAAAGAAATTCCACCTGAAAAAGAAATTCCACCTGAAAAAGAAATTCCACCTGAAAAAGAAATTCCACCTGAAAAAGAAATTCCACCTGAAAAAGAAATTCCACCTGAAAAAGAAATTCCACCTGAAAAAGAAATTCCACCTGAAAAAGAAATTCCACCTGAAAAAGAAATTCCACCTGAAAAAGAAATTCCACCTGAAAAAGAAATTCCACCTGAAAAAGAAATTCCACCTGAAAAAGAAATTCCACCTGAAAAAGAAATTCCACCTGAAAAAGAAATTCCACCTGAAAAAGAAATTCCACCTGAAAAAGAAATTCCACCTGAAAAAGAAATTCCACCTGAAAAAAAAACACCTGAATAAAATACCATCTGAAAAAAATATCACCTGAAAAAAATACCACCTGAAAAAAATTCCACCTGAAAAAAATACCACATGAAAAAAATATCACCTGAAAAGAGATGCATACGAAAAAACTTATTTGAAACAAAATTACACCTGAAAAAATATACCTGAAAGAAAATTACACATTGAAAAAAGTAATACATGAAAAAAATACCACCTGAAAAAAGCCACATAAAAAAAAGGACGACCTCCATCCACAGGGAACTGTGTGGTGAAATTGCATGAACTGTCTTTCACTGTCACAGTTCATTGGCCCCTCCCCGCCATTGACTGTGGTCGTCAACCAGAAAATAAATAAGTTCATAATAATAATAATAATAATAATAATAATAATAATAATAATAATAATAAAAGAAATTCCACCTGAAAAAGAAATTCCACCTGAAAAAGAAATTCCACCTGAAAAGAAATTCCACCTGAAAATGAAATTCCACCTGAAAAAGAAATTCCACCTGAAAAAGAAATTCCACCTGAAAAAGAAATTCCACCTGAAAAAGAAATTCCACCTGAAAAAGAAATTCCACCTGAAAAAGAAATTCCACCTGAAAAAGAAATTCCACCTGAAAAAGAAATTCCACCTGAAAAAGAAATTCCACCTGAAAAAGAAATTCCACCTGAAAAAGAAATTGCACCTGAAAAAGAAATAACACCTGAAAAAGAAATAACACCTGAAAAAGAAATAACACCTGAAAAAAATACCATCTGAAAAAAATACCATCTGAAAAAAATACCACCTGAAAAAAATACCACCTGAAAGAAATACCACATGAAAAAAATACCACCTGAAAAATGATGCATACAAAAAAACTTACCCTTGAAACAAAATTACACCTGAAAAAAATATACCTGAAAGAAAATTACACATTGAAAAAAGTAATACATGAAAAAAATACCACCTGAAAAAAGCCACATAAAAAAAAAGGACGACCTCCATCCACAGGGAACTGTGTGGTGAAATTGCATGAACTGTCTTTCACTGTCACAGTTCATTGGCCCCTCCCCGCCAATGACTGTGGTCGTCAACCAGAAAATAAATAGGTTCATAATAATAATAATAATAATAATAATAATAATAATAATAAAAGAAATTCCACCTGAAAAAGAAATTCCACCTGAAAAAGAAATTCCACCTGAAAAAGAAATTCCACCTGAAAAAGAAATTCCACCTGAAAAAGAAATTCCACCTGAAAAAGAAATTCCACCTGAAAAAGAAATTCCACCTGAAAAAGAAATTCCACCTGAAAAAGAAATTCCACCTGAAAAAGAAATTCCACCTGAAAAAGAAATTCCACCTGAAAAAGAAATTCCACCTGAAAAAGAAATTCCACCTGAAAAAGAAATTCCACCTGAAAAAGAAATTCCACCTGAAAAAGAAATTCCACCTGAAAAAGAAATTCCACCTGAAAAAGAAATTCCACCTGAAAAAGAAATTCCACCTGAAAAAGAAATTGCACCTGAAAAAGAAATTGCACCTGAAAAAGAAATTCCACCTGAAAAAGAAATTGCACCTGAAAAAGAAATTCCACCTGAAAAAGAAATTCCACCTGAAAAAGAAATTCCACCTGAAAAAGAAATTCCACCTGAAAAAGAAATTCCACCTGAAAAAGAAATTCCACCTGAAAAAGAAATAACACCTGAAAAAGAAATAACACCTGAAAAAGAAATAACACCTGAAAAAAATAACACCTGAAAAAAATACCACCTGAAAAAAATACCACCTGAAAAAAATATCACCTGAAAAAAATATCACCTGAAAAAAGATGCATACAAAAAAACTTACCCTTGAAACAAAATTACACCTGAAAAAAATATACCTGAAAGAAAATTACACATTGAAAAAAATATACCTGAAAGAAAATTACACATTGAAAAAAATATACCTGAAAGAAAATTACACATTGAAAAAAATATACCTGAAAGAAAATTACACATTGAAAAAAGTAATACATGAAAAAAATACCACCTGAAAAAAGCCACATAAAAAAAAAGGACGACCTCCATCCACAGGGAACTGTGTGGTGAAATTGCATGAACTGTCTTTCACTGTCACAGTTCATTGGCCCCTCCCCGCCAATGACTGTGGTCGTCAACCAGAAAATAAATAAGTTCATAATAATAATAATAATAATAAAAGAAATTCCACCTGAAAAAGAAATTCCACCTGAAAAAGAAATTCCACCTGAAAAAGAAATTCCACCTGGAAAAGAAATTCCACCTGAAAAAGAAATTCCACCTGAAAAAGAAATTCCACCTGAAAAAGAAATTCCACCTGAAAAAGAAATTCCACCTGAAAAAGAAATTCCACCTGAAAAAGAAATTCCACCTGAAAAAGAAATTCCACCTGAAAAAGAAATTCCACCTGAAAAAGAAATTCCACCTGAAAAAGAAATTCCACCTGAAAAAGAAATTGCACCTGAAAAAGAAATTGCACCTGAAAAAGAAATTCCACCTGAAAAAGAAATTCCACCTGAAAAAGAAATTGCACCTGAAAAAGAAATTCCACCTGAAAAAGAAATTCCACCTGAAAAAGAAATTCCACCTGAAAAAGAAATTCCACCTGAAAAAGAAATTCCACCTGAAAAAGAAATTCCACCTGAAAAAGAAATTCCACCTGAAAAAGAAATTCCACCTGAAAAAGAAATTCCACCTGAAAAAGAAATTCCACCTGAAAAAGAAATTCCACCTGAAAAAGAAATTCCACCTGAAAAAGAAATTCCACCTGAAAAAGAAATTCCACCTGAAAAAGAAATTCCACCTGAAAAAGAAATTCCACCTGAAAACGAAATTCCACCTGAAAAAGAAATTCCACCTGAAAAAGAAATTCCACCTGAAAAAGAAATTCCACCTGAAAAAGAAATTCCACCTGAAAAAGAAATTCCACCTGAAAAAGAAATTCCACCTGAAAAAAAAACACCTGAATAAAATATCACCTGAAAAAAATACCACCTGAAAAAAATACCACCTGAAAAAAATACCACCTGAAAAAAATACCACCTGAAAAAATATCACCTGAAAAGAGATGCATACAAAAAAACTTATTTGAAACAAAATTACACCTGAAAAAAATATACCTGAAAGAAAATTACACATTGAAAAAAGTAATACATGAAAAAAATACCACCTGAAAAAAGCCACATAAAAAAAAGAACGACCTCCATCCACAGGGAACTGTGTGGTGAAATTGCATGAACTGTCTTTCACTGTCACAGTTCATTGGCCCCTCCCCGCCATTGACTGTGGTCGTCAACCAGAAAATAAATAAGTTCATAATAATAATAATAATAATAATAATAATAATAATAATAAAAGAAATTCCACCTGAAAAAGAAATTCCACCTGAAAAAGAAATTCCACCTGAAAAAGAAATTCCACCTGAAAAGAAATTCCACCTAAAAAGAAATTCCACCTGAAAAGAAATTCCACCTGAAAATGAAATTCCACCTGAAAAGAAATTCCACCTGAAAAGAAATTCCACCTGAAAAGAAATTCCACCTGAAAAGAAATTCCACCTGAAAATGAAATTCCACCTGAAAATGAAATTCCACCTGAAAAAGAAATTCCACCTGAAAAAGAAATTCCACCTGAAAAAGAAATTCCACCTGAAAAAGAAATTCCACCTGAAAAAGAAATTCCACCTGAAAAAGAAATTCCACCTGAAAAAGAAATTCCACCTGAAAAAGAAATTCCACCTGAAAAAGAAATTCCACCTGAAAAAGAAATTCCACCTGAAAAAGAAATTCCACCTGAAAAAGAAATTCCACCTGAAAAAGAAATAACACCTGAAAAAGAAATAACACCTGAAAAAGAAATAACACCTGAAAAAAATACCATCTGAAAAAAATACCACCTGAAAAAAATACCACCTGAAAAAAATACAACCTGAAAAAAATATCACCTGAAAAAAGATGCATACAAAAAAACTTTTTTGAAACAAAATTACACCTGAAAAAAATATACCTGAAAGAAAATTACACATTGAAAAAAGTAATACATGAAAAAAATACCACCTGATAAAAGCCACATAAATAAAAGGACGACCTCCATCCACAGGGAACTGTGTGGTGAAATTGCATGAACTGTCTTTCACTGTCACAGTTCATTGGCCCCTCCCCGCCATTGACTGTGGTCGTCAACCAGAAAATAAATAAGTTCATAATAATAATAATAATAATAATAATAATAATAATAATAATAATAAAAGAAATTCCATCTGAAAAAGAAATTCCACCTGAAAAAGAAATTCCACCTGAAAAGAAATTCCACCTGAAAAGAAATTCCACCTGAAAATGAAATTCCACCTGAAAAAGAAATTCCACCTGAAAAAGAAATTCCACCTGAAAAAGAAATTCCACCTGAAAAAGAAATTCCACCTGAAAAAGAAATTCCACCTGAAAAAGAAATTCCACCTGAAAAAGAAATTCCACCTGAAAAAGAAATTCCACCTGAAAAAGAAATTGCACCTGAAAAAGAAATTCCACCTGAAAAAGAAATTCCACCTGAAAAAGAAATTCCACCTGAAAAAGAAATAACACCTGAAAAAGAAATAACACCTAAAAAGAAATAACACCTGAAAAAAATACCATCTGAAAAAAATACCACCTGAAAAAAATACAACCTGAAAAAAATACCACCTGAAAAATGATGCATACAAAAAAACTTACCCTTGAAACAAAATTACACCTGAAAAAAATATACCTGAAAGAAAATTACACATTGAAAAAAGTAATACATGAAAAAAATACCACCTGAAAAAAGCCACATAAAAAAAAAGGACGACCTCCATCCACAGGGAACTGTGTGGTGAAATTGCATGAACTGTCTTTCACTGTCACAGTTCATTGGCCCCTCCCCGCCAATGATTGTGGTCGTCAACCAGAAAATAAAAAAGATCATAATAATAATAATAATAATAATAATAATAATAATAATAATAATAATAAAAGAAATTCCACCTGAAAAAGAAATTCCACCTGAAAAAGAAATTGCACCTGAAAAAGAAATTCCACCTGAAAAAGAAATTCCACCTGAAAAAGAAATTCCACCTGAAAAAGAAATAACACCTGAAAAAGAAATAACACCTAAAAAGAAATAACACCTGAAAAAAATACCATCTGAAAAAAATACCACCTGAAAAAAATACAACCTGAAAAAAATACCACCTGAAAAATGATGCATACAAAAAAACTTACCCTTGAAACAAAATTACACCTGAAAAAAATATACCTGAAAGAAAATTACACATTGAAAAAAGTAATACATGAAAAAAATACCACCTGAAAAAAGCCACATAAAAAAAAAGGACGACCTCCATCCACAGGGAACTGTGTGGTGAAATTGCATGAACTGTCTTTCACTGTCACAGTTCATTGGCCCCTCCCCGCCAATGATTGTGGTCGTCAACCAGAAAATAAAAAAGATCATAATAATAATAATAATAATAATAATAATAATAATAATAATAATAATAAAAGAAATTCCACCTGAAAAAGAAATTCCACCTGAAAAAGAAATTCCACCTGAAAAAGAAATTCCACCTGAAAAAGAAATTCCACCTGAAAAAGAAATTCCACCTGAAAAAGAAATTCCACCTGAAAAAGAAATTCCACCTGAAAAAGAAATTCCACCTGAAAAAGAAATTCCACCTGAAAAAGAAATTCCACCTGAAAAAGAAATTCCACCTGAAAAAGAAATTGCACCTGAAAAAGAAATTCCACCTGAAAAAGAAATTCCACCTGAAAAAGAAATTCCACCTGAAAAAGAAATTCCACCTGAAAAAGAAATTCCACCTGAAAAAGAAATTCCACCTGAAAAAGAAATTCCACCTGAAAAAGAAATTCCACCTGAAAAAGAAATTCCACCTGAAAAAGAAATTCCACCTGAAAAAGAAATTCCACCTGAAAAAGAAATTCCACCTGAAAAAGAAATTGCACCTGAAAAAGAAATTCCACCTGAAAAAGAAATTCCACCTGAAAAAGAAATTCCACCTGAAAAAGAAATTCCACCTGAAAAAGAAATTCCACCTGAAAAAGAAATTCCACCTGAAAAAGAAATTCCACCTGAAAAAGAAATTCCACCTGAAAAAGAACTTCCACCTGAAAAAGAAATTCCACCTGAAAAAGAAATTCCACCTGAAAAAGAAATTCCACCTGAAAAAGAAATTCCACCTGAAAAAGAAATTCCACCTGAAAAAGAAATTCCACCTGAAAAAGAAATTCCACCTGAAAAAGAAATTCCACCTGAAAAAGAAATTCCACCTGAAAAAGAAATTGCACCTGAAAAAGAAATTGCACCTGAAAAAGAAATTCCACCTGAAAAAGAAATTCCACCTGAAAAAATACCCCTAAAAAAAACACCTGAAAAAAATATCACCTGAAAAAAATACCACCTGAAAAAAATACCACCTGAAAAAAATACCACCTGAAAAAAATATCACCTGAAAAAAATATCACCTGAAAAAAATATCACCTGAAAAAAGATGCATATAAAAAAACTTACACTTGAAACTAAATTACACCTGAAAAAAATATACCTGAAAGAAAATTACACATTGAAAAAAGTAATACATGAAAAAAATACCACCTGAAAAAAGCCACATAAAAAAAATACCACCTGAAAAAAGCCACATAAAAAAAATACCACCTAAAAAAAGCCACATAAAAAAAAAGGACGACCTCCATCCACAGGGAACTGTGTGGTGAAATTGCATGAACTGTCTTTCACTGTCACAGTTCATTGGCCCCTCCCCGCCAATGACTGTGGTCGTCAACCAGAAAATAAATAAGTTCATAATAATAATAATAATAAAAGAAATTCCACCTGAAAAAGAAATTCCACCTGAAAAAGAAATTCCACCTGAAAAAGAAATTCCACCTGAAAAAGAAATTCCACCTGAAAAAGAAATTCCACCTGAAAAAGAAATTCCACCTGAAAAAGAAATTCCACCTGAAAAAGAAATTCCACCTGAAAAAGAAATTCCACCTGAAAAAGAAATTCCACCTGAAAAAGAAATTCCACCTGAAAAAGAAATTCCACCTGAAAAAGAAATTCCACCTGAAAAAGAAATTCCAGCTGAAAAAGAAATTCCAGCTGAAAAAGAAATTCCACCTGAAAAAGAAATTCCACCTGAAAAAGAAATTCCACCTGAAAAAGAAATTCCACCTGAAAAAGAAATTCCACCTGAAAAAGAAATTCCACCTGAAAAAGAAATTCCACCTGAAAAAGAAATTCCACCTGAAAAAGAAATTCCACCTGAAAAAGAAATTCCACCTGAAAAAGAAATTCCACCTGAAAAAGAAATGCCACCTGAAAAAGAAATGCCACCTGAAAAAGAAATGCCACCTGAAAAAGAAATTCCACCTGAAAAAGAAATTGCACCTGAAAAAGAAATTGCACCTGAAAAAGAAATGCCACCTGAAAAAGAAATGCCACCTGAAAAAGAAATGCCACCTGAAAAAGAAATGCCACCTGAAAAAGAAATGCCACCTGAAAAAGAAATGCCACCTGAAAAAGAAATGCCACCTGAAAAAGAAATGCCACCTGAAAAAGAAATGCCACCTGAAAAAGAAATGCCACCTGAAAAAGAAATGCCACCTGAAAAAGAAATGCCACCTGAAAAAGAAATGCCACCTGAAAAAGAAATGCCACCTGAAAAAGAAATGCCACCTGAAAAAGAAATGCCACCTGAAAAAGAAATGCCACCTGAAAAAGAAATGCCACCTGAAAAAGAAATGCCACCTGAAAAAGAAATGCCACCTGAAAAAGAAATGCCACCTGAAAAAGAAATGCCACCTGAAAAAGAAATGCCACCTGAAAAAGAAATGCCACCTGAAAAAGAAATGCCACCTGAAAAAGAAATGCCACCTGAAAAAGAAATGCCACCTGAAAAAGAAATGCCACCTGAAAAAGAAATGCCACCTGAAAAAGAAATGCCACCTGAAAAAGAAATGCCACCTGAAAAAGAAATGCCACCTGAAAAAGAAATGCCACCTGAAAAAGAAATGCCACCTGAAAAAGAAATGCCACCTGAAAAAGAAATGCCACCTGAAAAAGAAATGCCACCTGAAAAAGAAATGCCACCTGAAAAAGAAATGCCACCTGAAAAAGAAATGCCACCTGAAAAAGAAATGCCACCTGAAAAAGAAATGCCACCTGAAAAAGAAATGCCACCTGAAAAAGAAATGCCACCTGAAAAAGAAATGCCACCTGAAAAAGAAATGCCACCTGAAAAAGAAATGCCACCTGAAAAAGAAATGCCACCTGAAAAAGAAATGCCACCTGAAAAAGAAATGCCACCTGAAAAAGAAATGCCACCTGAAAAAGAAATGCCACCTGAAAAAGAAATGCCACCTGAAAAAGAAATGCCACCTGAAAAAGAAATGCCACCTGAAAAAGAAATGCCACCTGAAAAAGAAATGCCACCTGAAAAAGAAATGCCACCTGAAAAAGAAATGCCACCTGAAAAAGAAATGCCACCTGAAAAAGAAATGCCACCTGAAAAAGAAATGCCACCTGAAAAAGAAATGCCACCTGAAAAAGAAATGCCACCTGAAAAAGAAATGCCACCTGAAAAAGAAATGCCACCTGAAAAAGAAATGCCACCTGAAAAAGAAATGCCACCTGAAAAAGAAATGCCACCTGAAAAAGAAATGCCACCTGAAAAAGAAATGCCACCTGAAAAAGAAATGCCACCTGAAAAAGAAATGCCACCTGAAAAAGAAATGCCACCTGAAAAAGAAATGCCACCTGAAAAAGAAATGCCACCTGAAAAAGAAATGCCACCTGAAAAAGAAATGCCACCTGAAAAAGAAATGCCACCTGAAAAAGAAATGCCACCTGAAAAAGAAATGCCACCTGAAAAAGAAATGCCACCTGAAAAAGAAATGCCACCTGAAAAAGAAATGCCACCTGAAAAAGAAATGCCACCTGAAAAAGAAATGCCACCTGAAAAAGAAATGCCACCTGAAAAAGAAATGCCACCTGAAAAAGAAATGCCACCTGAAAAAGAAATGCCACCTGAAAAAGAAATGCCACCTGAAAAAGAAATGCCACCTGAAAAAGAAATGCCACCTGAAAAAGAAATGCCACCTGAAAAAGAAATGCCACCTGAAAAAGAAATGCCACCTGAAAAAGAAATGCCACCTGAAAAAGAAATGCCACCTGAAAAAGAAATGCCACCTGAAAAAGAAATGCCACCTGAAAAAGAAATGCCACCTGAAAAAGAAATGCCACCTGAAAAAGAAATGCCACCTGAAAAAGAAATGCCACCTGAAAAAGAAATGCCACCTGAAAAAGAAATGCCACCTGAAAAAGAAATGCCACCTGAAAAAGAAATGCCACCTGAAAAAGAAATGCCACCTGAAAAAGAAATGCCACCTGAAAAAGAAATGCCACCTGAAAAAGAAATGCCACCTGAAAAAGAAATGCCACCTGAAAAAGAAATGCCACCTGAAAAAGAAATGCCACCTGAAAAAGAAATGCCACCTGAAAAAGAAATGCCACCTGAAAAAGAAATGCCACCTGAAAAAGAAATGCCACCTGAAAAAGAAATGCCACCTGAAAAAGAAATGCCACCTGAAAAAGAAATGCCACCTGAAAAAGAAATGCCACCTGAAAAAGAAATGCCACCTGAAAAAGAAATGCCACCTGAAAAAGAAATGCCACCTGAAAAAGAAATGCCACCTGAAAAAGAAATGCCACCTGAAAAAGAAATGCCACCTGAAAAAGAAATGCCACCTGAAAAAGAAATGCCACCTGAAAAAGAAATGCCACCTGAAAAAGAAATGCCACCTGAAAAAGAAATGCCACCTGAAAAAGAAATGCCACCTGAAAAAGAAATGCCACCTGAAAAAGAAATGCCACCTGAAAAAGAAATGCCACCTGAAAAAGAAATGCCACCTGAAAAAGAAATGCCACCTGAAAAAGAAATGCCACCTGAAAAAGAAATGCCACCTGAAAAAGAAATGCCACCTGAAAAAGAAATGCCACCTGAAAAAGAAATGCCACCTGAAAAAGAAATGCCACCTGAAAAAGAAATGCCACCTGAAAAAGAAATGCCACCTGAAAAAGAAATGCCACCTGAAAAAGAAATGCCACCTGAAAAAGAAATGCCACCTGAAAAAGAAATGCCACCTGAAAAAGAAATGCCACCTGAAAAAGAAATGCCACCTGAAAAAGAAATGCCACCTGAAAAAGAAATGCCACCTGAAAAAGAAATGCCACCTGAAAAAGAAATGCCACCTGAAAAAGAAATGCCACCTGAAAAAGAAATGCCACCTGAAAAAGAAATGCCACCTGAAAAAGAAATGCCACCTGAAAAAGAAATGCCACCTGAAAAAGAAATGCCACCTGAAAAAGAAATGCCACCTGAAAAAGAAATGCCACCTGAAAAAGAAATGCCACCTGAAAAAGAAATGCCACCTGAAAAAGAAATGCCACCTGAAAAAGAAATGCCACCTGAAAAAGAAATGCCACCTGAAAAAGAAATGCCACCTGAAAAAGAAATGCCACCTGAAAAAGAAATGCCACCTGAAAAAGAAATGCCACCTGAAAAAGAAATGCCACCTGAAAAAGAAATGCCACCTGAAAAAGAAATGCCACCTGAAAAAGAAATGCCACCTGAAAAAGAAATGCCACCTGAAAAAGAAATGCCACCTGAAAAAGAAATGCCACCTGAAAAAGAAATGCCACCTGAAAAAGAAATGCCACCTGAAAAAGAAATGCCACCTGAAAAAGAAATGCCACCTGAAAAAGAAATGCCACCTGAAAAAGAAATGCCACCTGAAAAAGAAATGCCACCTGAAAAAGAAATGCCACCTGAAAAAGAAATGCCACCTGAAAAAGAAATGCCACCTGAAAAAGAAATGCCACCTGAAAAAGAAATGCCACCTGAAAAAGAAATGCCACCTGAAAAAGAAATGCCACCTGAAAAAGAAATGCCACCTGAAAAAGAAATGCCACCTGAAAAAGAAATGCCACCTGAAAAAGAAATGCCACCTGAAAAAGAAATGCCACCTGAAAAAGAAATGCCACCTGAAAAAGAAATGCCACCTGAAAAAGAAATGCCACCTGAAAAAGAAATGCCACCTGAAAAAGAAATGCCACCTGAAAAAGAAATGCCACCTGAAAAAGAAATGCCACCTGAAAAAGAAATGCCACCTGAAAAAGAAATGCCACCTGAAAAAGAAATGCCACCTGAAAAAGAAATGCCACCTGAAAAAGAAATGCCACCTGAAAAAGAAATGCCACCTGAAAAAGAAATGCCACCTGAAAAAGAAATGCCACCTGAAAAAGAAATGCCACCTGAAAAAGAAATGCCACCTGAAAAAGAAATGCCACCTGAAAAAGAAATGCCACCTGAAAAAGAAATGCCACCTGAAAAAGAAATGCCACCTGAAAAAGAAATGCCACCTGAAAAAGAAATGCCACCTGAAAAAGAAATGCCACCTGAAAAAGAAATGCCACCTGAAAAAGAAATGCCACCTGAAAAAGAAATGCCACCTGAAAAAGAAATGCCACCTGAAAAAGAAATGCCACCTGAAAAAGAAATGCCACCTGAAAAAGAAATGCCACCTGAAAAAGAAATGCCACCTGAAAAAGAAATGCCACCTGAAAAAGAAATGCCACCTGAAAAAGAAATGCCACCTGAAAAAGAAATGCCACCTGAAAAAGAAATGCCACCTGAAAAAGAAATGCCACCTGAAAAAGAAATGCCACCTGAAAAAGAAATGCCACCTGAAAAAGAAATGCCACCTGAAAAAGAAATGCCACCTGAAAAAGAAATGCCACCTGAAAAAGAAATGCCACCTGAAAAAGAAATGCCACCTGAAAAAGAAATGCCACCTGAAAAAGAAATGCCACCTGAAAAAGAAATGCCACCTGAAAAAGAAATGCCACCTGAAAAAGAAATGCCACCTGAAAAAGAAATGCCACCTGAAAAAGAAATGCCACCTGAAAAAGAAATGCCACCTGAAAAAGAAATGCCACCTGAAAAAGAAATGCCACCTGAAAAAGAAATGCCACCTGAAAAAGAAATGCCACCTGAAAAAGAAATGCCACCTGAAAAAGAAATGCCACCTGAAAAAGAAATGCCACCTGAAAAAGAAATGCCACCTGAAAAAGAAATGCCACCTGAAAAAGAAATGCCACCTGAAAAAGAAATGCCACCTGAAAAAGAAATGCCACCTGAAAAAGAAATGCCACCTGAAAAAGAAATGCCACCTGAAAAAGAAATGCCACCTGTAAAAAAGGACGACCTCCATCCACAGGGAACTGTGTGGTGAAATTGCATGAACTGTCTTTCACCGTCACAGTTCATTGGTCTCTCCCCGCCAATGACTGTGGTCGTCAACCAGAAAATAAATAGGTTCATAATAATAATAATAATAATAATAATAATAATAATAAAAGTAATTACACCTGAAAAGAAATTACACCTGAAAAAGAAATTACACCTGAAAAAGAAATTACACCTGAAAAAGAAATTACACCTGAAAAAGAAATAACACCTGAAAAAGAAATACCACCTGAAAAAGAAATACCACCTGAAAAAGAAATACCACCTGAAAAAGAAATACCACCTGAAAAAGAAATACCACCTGAAAAAGAAATACCACCTGAAAAAGAAATACCACCTGAAAAAGAAATACCACCTGAAAAAGAAATACCTTCTGAAAAAGAAATACCACCTGGAACAATAACGCATGAAAAATTATACCCCTATAAAAAAAACCTGAAAAAAATATCACCCGAAAAAGATATCTAAAAAAAATTACACCTGAAAAAAATATACCTGAAAGTTTACACATGGAAAAAAATATACCTGAAAGATTACACATGGAAAAAAATAATACATGAAAAAAACTCCTGAAATAAAATGCCACCTAAAAAAAAGCCACCTGAAGTAAAGAAAAGAAAAAAAAAAAAGACAACCTCCATCCACATGGAACTGTGTGGTGAAATTGCATGGACTGTCTTTCACTGCCACAGTTCATTGGCCCCTCCCCGCCAATGTCTGTGGTCGTCAACCAGAAAATAAATTAATAATAATAACAATAATAATATCAACAATAATATCAACAATAATACTTGTTACTTACTTGTTACTTGTTGTTATATATATTATGCCCACTCCACCAGCAGATGGTGTTCCGTATGGCTTCCCTTAATATTATTTAACCCTATAATGTCCATATTACCTATTAGCGAACAGATGTGTAATAATAATAACAATATTAACAATAATAATAATAATAATATTGTCAATAACAATAATAAAAATAATAATAATAATGTAGATAGTGAATTGGAGACTACAGATTCCTCCTAACTATGCCAGGCAATAAGACACATATTATTTCACAGCCTAGCAATAAAAAATTGCAATAAGTGTGCCATGTCTGCCATACATAGGGAGCAATGGACTATCAATCGTGAAAGTTTGTCCATTATTATATCATTTATGCCTTGCACCCTGACAAGTGCATATGGATGAGAATTGAAAAACTACAAACAGAGGTCTTTAATTACGAAATGCATTGAGAAATGAAGCAGGTAGACTGTGAAAAGGATTTAAGAGTGCTGATAGATTGTGAACTTAATTTGAGAAGACATTTAGCAGAAAAAATTAATAGGTCAAATAGGATGTCTGGGTTAATAAGAAGGACATTTATAAACTTAGAGACTATTCAAAACATTGTATACTGCCATGGTGAGACCTTATTTAGCATCCGTATAAACAAAAAGACATAAATGCAGTTAAAATGTGCAGAGGAGAGCAACGAGAATTATTCCTTCCTTTCAGGGGTTGAATTATGAAGAAAGATTGAAGAAATTAGATCTTCCTTCATTGACATACAGAAGAAATATTGGAGACATGATTAAAGCATAATAATAATAATAATAATGTTAATATATCAATATATTATAAATGAAATATATGATAGGGAAGTATGCGGCAATATATTTCAGAGAGCAGAGGAAACTAGAACAAGGGTACATAATAGTAAGAAGATCAGAAAGTACGATCAAGATTAAACATAAGGAAATATTCATTCAGCTATAGAATTGTAAATATATGGAACAGCCTTCCCGATTATGTCATAAATTCAGAAAGTGTAAGGAAGTTTGAGATTAATCTGGACAAGGAATGGAAAAATAAAAAACAAAATTTCAATATAAAGCACAACTACAATCAAATCTACAATTAACTGGGCTCTGTTCTAACGAGTTGGCAACAAATTGACAGTCAAGATGAGGAGCCGGAGTCACAGACCTGGTAAAAGGCCTTCTTCCGGATGTATTCTACGGTATCCCTGACTAAAAGGAACATGATAGTAATTCAGTACTTACCGTGCTGTTATCTTGTTACTTGTTACTTGTTGTTAGATATTCTATGCCCCGCTCCACCAGCAGATGGTGCTCCACAGGGCCTCTCTCATTATTGTTAAACACTATAATAACTTGTAATACTCATATCATCCATGTTGTAACACTATAATCACTTGTAATACTCATATCATCCATGTTATAACACTCTAATCACTTGTAATACTCATATCATCCATGTTGTAACACTCATATCATCCGTATCGTAACACTCAGCCAACAGATGTGTTTTCAGTCTTTTCTTAAAAGTCGTGCAATTTTCAATACTCCGGACATGTAATGACAATCAAATAAAGAGCTTTGGTGCACACCTTTCAAACACTCTGTAAACCATTGTCAGATTACTCCTCAGACCGGCAGCCCAGACCCTTGAGATACAACGAAAGAGATACCATCTGTAACATATATTAAAGTTTAGTATAGTATTCTTGTAAACTGTGAAATTGACCGCCAAATATTCGCCAAAAAATAATAGTTTATCACTTCTCAATGCTCTATAGCCTTGGGCATGCTGAAGAAAATGAAAGTATTACTAATTTAGAGCACCAACTAAAGAATTTCCAACAGATTTTTGTTTCCAAGTGACTTTTTTCCATTTTTTTTTTTTTTTCAGTAGAATAGCTAACACGAAGGGTACTGACGTTTTGTCAATGAATCATATTCACACGTGATGTACGTATATATATGAGCACATTATGTAAGAGGGATTTCGATCAAAAATGATTATTTTATTTTTGGTGATTTTTGTTCCCAAAATTTCAGGCGACAATTCATTTCAACAATTTCAGGCGAGGAATTTTCCCATTTATATTAGTGATAAAGGACTTTTCATTTTATAGAAGTGTTGCTATATATCAGAGGATAGTCCACATAAAGTATTATGCTATTCTGAAACATAGATTTTTTTGGTTATTTTTTTCCAAAAAAAATTCAAAATATTTGGGAAAAATATTATTTGTTGCTCGATTGTAATGAAAATTGGTCAGTATATATAAAAACCAACGAGAATTACTATGGCAAAGAGTTTTTGCTTCTAAAATTAACAGGAGCGCAGATGGGGGGTGAGAGTGAGTGCTCCCACTAAGTGGTATCCAGCACATTTTGAGTGTGTCTGTCGGGGCTTTTCCACCCCTTAAAATGTCTGTCATTACCACCACAGTGTTCTAGGATGTACACTGATTCTATAGCATAAAAATCACCTGGTATCTCCTATGTTGGATCTAGCTCCAATGAACCTCCATTGTTTTGTATGTCTGTCAGGGTGTTTCCACCTACCAAAATGTCTGGCATAGTTCATTCTATAATCAGGAGATATCAAGCTTAAGTTTTGCATTGGTTTCATTCGGTATTTCACTTGTTGGATCTAGATCCAAAATATAACAACCAATTACTGTCGCTTGTTAAGTAAGCCACCAGTTAAATTCCGGCAGACGGTCAATTTCACAGTTTACAAGAATACTACTAAACTTTATTATATGTTACAGATGGTATCTCTTTCGTTGTATCTCAGGGGTCTGGGCTACCGTTCTATATCTTGGAAATGGGGTATTTGCGGAGGAAATGCCATAGAAGAAAATAGTCTTAGAATTGTCTAAAGAAGTGAGTAATGAAGATAGAAAAACCGTACGCAATAACTGTAATTTTTTCAATATATACCGTATTTATGATTTGGAGTATATTGGTCTTGATTTCTAGTATTCACTTTTGTTCCCTTTCCAACTGGGCACACAGTATATTGGTATAGAGAACAATAACTTTATATATAAATCGTTGCAATAACAGCACAGTTTCTTTAAATAAAATCACGAACGAGCGATATGACCCTTTCCACACAGAGGCTACAGGGCAACTGACATCAAGTTTACCATACACCACGACCACAAGGGTCCTACAGTTCATACTGGCCTCTGATTGTTCAAAATTATGTACGGTAGCCTACCAACCTTTTTTTTTTTTATTATTCTCCTCGATTTAGTGGACCATATTCAAGAACATTATTTTGTGGTGTATACGATGGTGTGGTAAAGGTACAATGGCTCCATAGACAAACAACAGGGCCATTCGTACCATACCAAACCATCGTATACACCACGGTTGTTCTTGAATATGGTCCATTAACGTTTTGTCTCACTGCATTCGTCACACGTACCTTTTTAGGGTCATAATTATGTCAAGATAGTTACATAGTTACATAGATGGTAGTTACGACGGTATGGTACTGGTACGATGGATGACTGTAGCTGTTGTTTACCTATATAGTCATCATCGTACTATTACCACACCATCATCAATACCATCACTCACTATTCTCACTCACTCACTCACAACTTTCACTCATGGATATAATAATTTCTGGCATACGATTCCTTGTTTGTTTTGGTCATTATCAGGGATTATAAGCCGGTAGTTTGTCACGCGAATTAAAGGGCCTAGTTCCACAGTGGCTTGGGTTTGTTATGATTCTCCCCAACCAACCACACCCGTCTTTTTGTTCGTTATCATCCTCCCCAACCAACCACACTTGTGTTTTGGTTCGTTATGATCCTCCCCAACCAACCATACCTGTCTTTTGGTTCGTTATGATCCTCCCCAACCAACCACACTTGTCTTTTGGTTCGTTATGATCCTCCCCAACCAACCACACCTGTCTTTTGGTTCGTTATGATCCTCCCCAACCAACCACATTTGTCAGTCTTACTTATATCCAACAACAAACTCAGTCTCCATATCCACTAAGTCTGTCAGGTTGTTCCATTATTACCATAGTTTGTTTGGATGCTCCCCAACCACATTTTCATAGTTTCATAGTGAAGTCATCAAATCCATCCAATAATATAATTCACTCAGGAGTAATTTTTTACAAAGTTCAGTTTCTTTCGTTAGGGTGCTTACAAACCAAAACAAACCACTATGAAATCGGCACATAGATTAGGAAGGAAGGGAGGGAAAAGGAGGGGGGGGGCAGTTCAGTAAATAATCACTCCAATAGTTTAGTACATACATATAAACATTAGACTCGTTTTATGTAATTATTAGGTGGTAATTCACTTTTGGTACATTGGAGTGCCTTGATTCCTCCAAAGTATGCCAGGAAACAGAACCAGAATAGCAAAACTAATGGTGTTCTGTTGCTTGGAATAGTTTGGAGGATTCAGTTGCTCCATATTTACCAAAAAAAAAATATATATATTTATATAGTTTGTAGAATTCCATGTATCGTATTAAGGGAAGAATATATAATTTTTATTTTTTTCATTTTTTATATAATTATTATTGTTATTATTATTTTAAAACTAAATTGGAGGGCTACTGATTCCTCCCAACTATCCCAGGAAACAACAAAATCACCTCAGTGTTTGTAACTGGGGATTTGTTTCGTGGCAAAGTTTGGAGGAACCGTAAACCTTCCAATTCACCAACAAGAGAATATCCCCTTAATTAAGGACCCTGTGATCGTGTATTATGAGACTTGGTGGCTTCTGATTCCTCTTGACTATGCCATGAAACAAGCTCCTTCTATATAGGTGTGTGTGTGTGTGTGTGTGTGTGTGTGTGTGTGTGTGTGCTTCGTGGCAATATTTGAAGGACTCGCTAACCACCAAATTTCTGACTACATCACACACAGGGTCCCTTAAGGGGGTATATAGCACATTGTTTTGGGTGGTAAATCTGGAGCAATTGATTCCTCCAAACTATTCCAGGCAACAGGATATTTTTTATTTTTTTTCATCTGGGTCTATTTCCTGGCATACTTTGGAGGATTCAAGGCGCTCCAGTCTATCAAGAGTATACCATCCTCTTAATTGAGTATTTATCCCCGACTTATATACCCTAGAATAATGTACTGTGTGAATAATTTATAAGGTCAGCAAACGTGTATCGTATTCTAAAGTTATATTTACATTTATATATTTATTAATATTTGTATTTATAATTATATTTTGCTTAGAAGGGAGTAGGTGTATTTATGCCAGGATATATGTAGAAAGAAACTCACTGTAAATAATGTTCTCACGTATTATGTAATTTAATAGGTAGTTTGACTCTTATTTGGGTTGATTTCACAGTAATTTGGGTTTAGTTAGAAAGACAAAACCTGGAAACTCTTGACACCACTGCCGCTAACGTGTATTATTATTATTATTATTATTATTATTAGTAGTAGTAGTAGTAGTAGTAGTAGTAGTAGTAGTAGTATTGTTATTATCATTATTATTATTAGTAGTAGTAGTAGTAGTATTACGATATTATTATTATTATTATTATTATTATTATTATTATTAGTAGTAGTAGTAGTAGTAGTAGTAGTAGTGGTAGTGGTTATGTCTATCACGTTTCATTAATTTGGACGAGTTTAGACCTCCTTTAAGGGGATATTTAAGAATGTCACGGTTTTGCTGCATGGTGAGATGTTCTAACACAGACAATCTTCCTGGTTTGTCCTTCTTTCGGATCCCTAAGGTGATAAGAAACCAAGGAGAAGCACACCAGAAACTCCTGATTAAGAGAAGGAGTTTATGGTTCTCCCGAATATCCAGCTGTTGTCTGTCATGATGGCGGTGGTACTTATTTCGCAGTAGATACTATGTCTTACTCTCCTCAGTTTCGACACACATTATACCACTCATGTTTGTATGTGTTTGTGTTTAACGCCTATCGACTACCTAATGGTCATTAAGGCGACATAATTACATAGTGATAAAAAAAAAAAAATTTGTACTTGGATAATTGTATGTGTGTGTCGGTGTGTGTGTGTTAGTGTCTTCTCCACTGTTTGTTGTGACTCGTCATTAAAGAGCTGTTCGCTGATGTTTTGGAGAGTGAACGAGCGGACTGTGTTACTCTGTGCTCGTCCACACCTCCCGAACCTGGAAGACGTCGGGGTCCCTGCAGCATGTGGTGTACTGGGAGAAGATGTGTTTTGTTTCGTGTTTACTTTTGTCAGCTGATCGAGCTTGCTTTTGATTGGCTGGAGTCAGTCCAATCACTTGAAAGACGCCACCCTGATTGGCTGAACGACATAGGGCCCCCGGCAAGATTTAGGACTCCCTAACTACTAAGGCAGGATAGGACGCCCTAAAATGTTTTTAAGTATACCAACTTAGGGCATGAGATAGGATGTCCTAACCTGTTCCTATCTTAGAACTCCCAAAGTCAGATAGGGCGGCGTGGCTGCCCTAAGTTAGGACACGTTTGAGTATCCGACCCCAGATATCCCAAGGCCTATACAGACTGACTAGGCCG